>PVKP010020290.1:0-40961 GCA_004027715.1 Plecturocebus donacophilus
ACTTTAACACTACACTGTCAATATTACATAGATCAACGAGATAGAAAATCAACAAGAATATCCAGGACTTGAACTCAGACCTGGAACAACTAGACTTAACAAATATTTACAGAACTCTCCTCCCACAAATCCACAAAACATACATTTTTCTCAGCATCACATTATACCTATTTTAAAAGTGACCACATAATTGGAAGTAAATCACTCCCCAGCAAGTGCATAGCATTTCACAGGTTTAAATAAAATAATGGTTGTCTGCTTATTTGTTATTTTCATCCCCTATTCCTTCCTGTCTCCATTGTTAAGCACAATTATTGGCATAAAAGAGGTTTTTAATACCCATTTTTAGACTTTCTAGCCTGGGCAATAAAACAAGAATCCCATTCTCTCTCCCTCTTTCTCTTCTTCTTTCTTTCTTTCATTTTTTTTTCTTTCTTTCTTTCTTTTGCTGTTTCTTTCTCTCTCCTTTTCTAAAAAAAAAAAAGAAAGAAAAATCATTCTGTAGAGAATATTTATATCTGAACAATGAGAAGGCAGCATCTGCCTTAAAATAATATCATGCAAGGCACTGAAGTCCACTGCAGTCCAGACTCAATCTGGGTGACTATGGGCCTACATTATTTTTGGTGAATAGTAGGTTATTTTGAATAGGGAAGTGGTGATAGTGAGAAAAGTCAACTTCAGATGATGAATTCCTTTCATGGGAAAAATCTGAACCCCTGTAATATTTTATCTGATATAGATAGTAAGATTAATAGGTATCAGAAACAGACCTGAAAATTCAAAGAAGATATCAGGAAATAATATTAAATTGAGAAACCATGTGAGAAAGATTATTGTGAAAGTGGACTAAATGGTGGAGTGAGAAGAAAGAGAGAGCGAGAGAGAGAGAGAGAGAGACAGAGACAGAGAGAGACATATAGGGATCATGGAAACAATCCAAAGATGTCACAGGGAAAAAAATACAGAGTAGGTAAAACCTACACAGCATTTTGGAGTGTTAGTTTTGATTGCCAAATCTTTTGTGTCTCCAGCTCTTATCTTCAACAGTCTTCTGATGACTATATTTATGTCCCACTCTGTTCACCTCTTTCTTCATCATTGTGTTATAAAGAGTTCCTTCTTGCCTGCCATGGCTAGACCTACCAAAATTAACATACATTTTGCTGGTAGAGAAGTTATCTGTGAATGGACAAAGACTGTATGCATCTCCTAATTATAAAGGCTCAAAAGAAGGGTTTTACGAAAACTTTATTACCAGGTAGATCCCGTGTGTTCTCCCTTTTGCCTGATATCTGGTGCACTGAAATCAATTATTGAACAGAGTAGAGAGATGTTTCAGTACCGTAGGTCTAATTTTTATTAGATCTGTCTATTAATAAAATCTCCTGGGAGTGTTTACCTTACCCTGATAATGTATAAAAATTCAGTCTCCAGACATATAACAGGAAGGCTGTGTGAGAATGTTCACATCTCTGGCTTTTGACGATTCCCCAGCTTTGCTCTCTGGCTTTGGATCTTTGCAAACTAGCTGAGTTCATAGCTTTTCATATGATTTAATGGCCATAGCATATGTACTAGCTCCTCCACTCTGCTGGGCCTTGATTCAGACCTTGTTAAAGGAAGCATCCTCTGAACTCTCCCAAAGATACAGTGAGGGTGGATGAGCAGATATTACATGAAAAATCCATGGTAACATTCCAATTTCTCACAGCCTTTGCATGCTTCCTCTACAGCTTATCAAAGAAGTTCATTTTCACTAAACAACCCTTCAATTTTTTCTTATATTTCAGCTACTTTGTAGACCCAGAAGCCCCTGAAATAAAGAGGAAACTGGGTCCCCTTGAGGAATAAAACTGCCCTACTGCCAATAATAAATGTGGTCCACTGATCAGAGTAGGGATTTATGGAGATCAGGTAATCAATGGAATTTTGGTTAGGTACATCTCAATGTGGGACCATTGGGTCCTGAAACAACTCTGTGATTATTTTCTTAGTTTTGAATACTTGGAATAGACACAGTCAGCAATTGGTAGATACCCACGGCTGACCTGTGGAGTGGGGACTATTATGGTAGGAAAGGCCAAGTGGAAGCCATTAGAACTGCTTCTGTCCATCAAAATAGTAAATCAAAGTCAGTGCTGAATTCCTTGAATAATTTCAGAAATTAGTGATTCCCACTTTATCTTTGTGAATTTCATATAATTGATCTGTGTAGAAGACAAATAGATCTTGGAGAATGATAGTGGCTGTTATAGACTGAAAGTTGTAGGATTTCATATGTTGAAATCCTAATCCCCAAGTTCATGGTATTAGGAGGTGGAGCCTTTGGAAGATAATTACGTCATGAAAATGGAGCCCTCATGAATGGGATTTGTGTCCTTGTAAAAGGGACCCCAGAGAGTGCTCTTGCTTTTTTTCTAACCCAAGAGGGTTTAGCCATCTGCCACCCAGAAGAGGACACCCACCAGAACCTGACCATATTGGCACTCTGATATCAAACACCCAACTTCCAGAACTATGAGAAATAAACTTATGTTTTTTATAAGTCACCTAGTCTGTGGTACTTTGCTAGAGCAGCCCAAACTAAGACAAGTGAACTGCTGTAAACATAATCAGGTAGTGACTGCAATTGCACCTGGTGTTCCAGATGCCATTTTATTTCTTAGGCAAATCAATACATCCCCTGGCCTCCAGCTTCAGGCTGTCCCTGACTTGAAGGTGGGGATTTACCTGGAACCTGCTTCTTTCTGCCCAGAAGCCCGTCTACCTCCTGCTGCTATTCATGGCACCCAGGCTATTCCTGCTGAGGGGCACCAGCAGACCCACACAAAGTTGCCCTCACCACCACCCGACTCAGCCTTGCTTCCATACTCGTCGGCACCTGAAGTCTAGAGGGGGCTAAGGTGGCATGGGGCTGGTATATCAGCACTGCCTCAAGCATATGAACAGCCAGCCAGGTTGCAACAGCAGCCGGGCTCAGCATCAACTCCATTCCGAGACTGGAGTGAGTACCAGGAGCAGAGAGACGCCAGGCAGCGGGAGCAGATACCTTCGAGCCTGCAAAGAAAGGGGGACTTCCTGGGCTCCCAAGAGTGCAGAGATGCTCAGGCTGCAGCTGTGGCTTGAGTGGTTGGAGCTGTGCCTGGGAGGGTGGGGCTCCTGCCTGCTCCTGGCCCTCAAGAGTATAAGGATGCCCAGGTCCACAGCCACGGCTGGGCAACCTCAGCTGTGCCCAGAGAGTATGAGGCTCTTGCTCTGCCAACTCAGAGGTAGGGCAGGGCTTCTGCCTGTTCCTGGCTCCTGCCAGCTCCATGAGGCACATGGCCCAGCCGTACCTCCCCCACTGCAAGTGGCGTCATGGCAGCGGCTGCTCCAGACAGGTCGCTACTGCCATCAAAACCATAAAACATTTTTTCTCTTTTGATTTTTTCATGAATAAATATTATTTTACAATTAGAGAGTCTTATATTTTTAAAAAATTGTTACAACTTAAACAGAAAGTGGTTCCTAGTTCACGGCCAATGCTGACTATTTGGACTGGAGGTGGGGACAGGGATATTAGAATATGGAAACCTTTCTGTACTGGGCCAGGATACCACTGGTAGGGCACTGAGAGAAGTTACTTCACTGGGAGGGGAACGGTTGGAGTGAGGAAAGAGAGGCAGTGCTTCTAGTGAAGGGGTGTCCGAAATTTTGGCTTTCCTGGGCTACATTAGAAGAAGAAGAATTGTCTTGGGCCACATATAAAATACACTAACAATAGCTGATGATTTAAAAAGAATTGCAAAAAAAATCCCATAATGTTTTAAGAAAGTTTTTGGATTTGTGTTGGGCCAAATTCAAAGCTGTCCTGGGCCACAAGTGGCCCATGAGCCACAGGTTGGACAAACGTGCTCCAGTGGTTTATCACACATATTCTTGTGCTAGCCTATTTCTTTTTTATTATTTTATTTTATTTTTGGCACAGTCTCACTCTGTCACTCAGGCTGGAGTACAGTGGCACGATCTTGGCTCATTGCCACCTCTGCTTCCTGGATTCAAGCAATTCTCCTGCCTCAGCCTCCTGAGTAGCTGGAATTACAGGCATACACCATGGCACCTAGCTAATTTTTGTATTTTTGGTAGAGATGGGGTTTCATCATGTTGGCCAGGCTGGTCTCGAACTCCTGACCTTAGGTGATCCACCCACCTAGGCCTCCCAAAGTGCTGGGATAACAGGCGTGAGCTACTGCGTCTGGCCGTGCCAGCCTAGTTCTTATCCCTATTCCATCCCTTCTTGCTGTGCAATCTTGGCAAGTTATTAATTTGTTTCTGCCTCAGTTTTCTTATCTGTGAAATGGATACAATAAGTGTAGCTACCACCTAGAGTTGTTATAAGAATTAAGTGAGTTAATATATGTATATTTGCTCAATAATGAGAGCCGTTATTGCTATTGCTCCTAAGTTTGACCTTGAGGTTGTTCTGAGCTAACAGTGGCAGTTCTATGCCATAAGGGAAGGTGCAAGGAACAGCCTCTCCTCAGCCCTCTTTAAACCTGTCCTGGCTGCTGCATGTGGGACCATCCGGGCTCTCGGAGCTTGAACTATGTGAGTTATTTATATTTGTTTCCTCTGCATGTCAGCATCAATCTTTCCATGACTCTCATGGAGCAAAATGCTCTGTGTCCATTGCTGATTTTTAATCACTGTTGTTAATGTTAATAACTTTTATTAAGCACAGAGTTATAGGTGGTATAAAAAGCAAAGGAATCACCAAACAAGGAACCTAACCTTTCTACTCCCAAAACGAAACAACAAAAAAAAGATCACAATGTGCTTTTTCTTTTTGCCCTTTCACTTCCCATGTTTTAAAACATTAATTCAAAATGTCATTTTGAATTAAATTTTTATTTGCAGAAAATGTTGAGTAAGACCAGTCTGTGCTATTTTTAGCAGTGGCTTGTCCCCTAGTTCAATGTGAGAATGAAAATACTGTGTGTAGACTATAAATTCCATGAGGGCAGTGACCTTATCTGTCTTCTACATTGTTGTGTTTCTCATTCTTTGAGTGTAGTACATGCTCAATAGGTGACTTGTTAATAAATTCTGAAGTGAAAAGTATAGCAAGTTCTACTTTTTGTCTTTGCAATTCTAAAAAAATTGCAAATGGAATGGTTATGTTGATTATGGTTATTACAATTATGGATGGTAAAACCTTAAGTGGGAACTTTTTTATTAGGATAACTCAAGTTTTTACACACACACACACACACACACACACACACACACACATGTATGTTTATCTCTCCACACACACAATTACATATATATATGTATCTATCATATTTACTACAATTATACATGTGTGATCATAGTTAATATTTATTGAACATTTACTAATTTCCAGAAATTAGGCTACACACCATACATTGGGACTATTTTTGGAAGCTCACAGAACACTTTGAAGATAGATGCTAGGATTGTCCTCATTGAAGAGTCGAGGAAATGGGTATGGAGAGGTGAGGAAGTGTGTCTGACATCATAGGGTGAGAAATTACACAGGTTGGGTTTGAACCCAGATCGGTTCATTCCAGATAATGCTGTGCCTCCTATGTATCAGTACTTCTGCTTGCCTGTGTGACAACAGTGAGTGGTATAAATATGAGGAAAGAAAAATGTGGAGGTTTTACATTTATAAAATTGGCAAGAGCTGGGGGCAGCCTTTCAGCTCTTGAAAAGGTAGACTCTGAGAATCAAGCTTGCTCTTCTTTGAAACATAAATGAGCAGAAATAAGAATTGGGAACTGGAGTACATTCCTTGAGACATAATTTTCTCAGAAAGTGAGTGAGAAGAAGATAGGAAAATTGCTGTTGATTAACAATCCTATTAGAAGACAGTGGCAGGATAGCTTTCCTTTCTTCCATTCTTCCTTTCTTTAAAATTTATTGAGCAACTACTTTCTGCTAGGCCCTAAAAATGCACAGATGGAAAGTGTACAGAAACTAGCCTGAGAAGCTCACAGTCTAGGGACTAAACAGACACATAAACATGACCACTGTACCAGGTAATCAAATGGAGGCATATGCAGCCTGTTGTGGACCACAGGGGAGGATGTGACTTACTCAGTCTGGGGATGTCAGGAAGTGCTTGGAATCAAGGACATGTCATTTGAACCAAGTTTTGAAGAATGAGCAGGAGTTAGGGGGAGAAATGAAAGAGTGGAGGAAACAGCATTCATTTCTGTGTTCACTCAATCATTCTCATGCTTTCATTCAATGTCTGCTATATTCCAGTCCTTGTGCACAGAGTATTCTGAGGATATAAGATGAATACCTTCTTTAACATTTCCAGTTTTAAGGAATCACTCTATCGTTTAATACCCAATTAATAGTGTAATTTCCCATCAATTTTTTGACAGGAAGCCCAGTTTTTTCTAGTTCCCTAAGGTTCATAGCCCATCTTGGTTGTCTCATCCCCTCAGCCTTGGCTTCTGATCACAACTTCATTTTGCTGAATGTCTTCTTTGCTATCCGGAAACCAGCTTTCCTCATGCTGCTGCTGTTCCCCTCCCTTTACCTCTGCATGCAAACCAGACCCTTAATTTCCCAGAAGAAAACAGCTATAAGCAAACTCTATTAAGAGAAGGTTATTGAAAACTTGCAGATAACAAATGGAGTTATAATGCAGGAAACAACATCAGTGACAACTTCATATAACACGGACAACAAAACCAGATACTACTGCTCCCTAAACACACAGGCCAAGTTCTTCCCTAGGTTTCCCTTTTCATTCATTAGCCTTAGCCAGTTGCCATGCTCCAGGTGTCATCCTACCTTCCTTTCCTCTGAAAGTGCCCTGTAGCAGTTGTCCTCTGTTTGGAAGCTAAGTGATCACAGCTCTGAAATTCTTGGAGAAATCAAAACTCCAATTTTCTTATAAAAAGACTATGAGCTTCAGAGATGTAATTCTGTCCATAATGATGAAAATATATAAACATATAACACAGATACTATAGCCATATAATCTCTGCAATCTTTCCATCTCAGCATAAAATCCTTGCTTTATCTCTGCATAGAGAGAACAACTTCAGCCAAGGGGCCACTACCAGGCCTAAGAGACAGGCAGCCCTAGAGGCAAATTCCTGTCTCCTATTAAGAAAGAAAATAACAACTTATAATTTTAGAAATTGCAAACCTCTTACAAATGGATTTTGACCATCTCAACTATCCTTCTTAAACATTTTAATAATCCACTGAGAATTAATATCAACTGTAGAATGTTGCTGTTGAATATTAGTGTAGAGTCAGGTTTTGTCTCACCTTGTATGCACCAATACAGCCACACTATTTTTAGTCATGCCATTTTTTAAAATGGTTGGTGTCCGTCTGATTGGTCAATTGTTTGTTCTAATTAGCTAGTCCTATGTTGTACCATTTGTTACAAACTTTGAATAACACCTGACCTTAGACATCATCTGATTTGGGACATGGAAATATACGTTATATTTGCTGTTATTCCTGGGGCCTTGAATGGCATTACTTATCTACTTATTTGTCTTCTCTGGGTCTGGACATGGCTTTATGATCTTTGTCATCGCAGCTTTCCAGGCAGCCCCTATGAATTGATCAGCCTTGGAATGCAGGAGACTATCTATTTGTCCTCTCAGATCTAGTTGAAACCCATTATCCTCAGATGAGGCTCTGTCCACCAGACCAAAAAACCCCCCCATATTGTAGTACAGAGTTATTTGTATGCCTATCACATGACAGATAGCCTGTGACAAAGTTGGGAGAGTGAGCAAACGTAAACATAAAGTTTGCAACACAGTAGGCACATTAAATGTTGGCTATAGGGTCTTTCAGTTGTGTAAACCTAGATTTTTGTGGAATCAAGTTTATTAAATCCTTTCTCCTCTGATTTCTTTGGAAAAGAAGAGCACTCACTTATGTAAAGGTAAATGTCTGTGTTATATATTGAAACATTTCTTGCTTTCTATGCTGTTATACTGAGATTTCTCTATTTGTCCCAAGTCTCTCTGGAGCCTGTCAAGTGAGTTAACTTGTATAAACTAGAGCATAGAATGTTCCCTGTGAATAAATTCAGCCTGGGACAAAGCACAGCATTCACTTCTTAGATGAAAATCAATCTACTGGAAGAATTTCTTTAATGCTTAATATCTTATGTGTTATGTGAACACTAGTGCATAAATTATTGTTCAGAAATTGCTTTTTCTATTATATATTCCAAGAAATTTTATGTTTTCATTTCTTGAAATTAATGAAAGACTTTTCAAGTATAAGACCTGAAGATTTAACTTTCACTTTGCTCATTGCCATCTTAAATGGCTGATGATGAGTTCATGGATGGCACCTTTTCCATGGGACAGATATTGCTTAGGTACAAGCTTCATTGCTCTCATTCATTCTGTAGATAACTTACAAAACTCTCAAAAAGGGAAAATGTTCCAATCACAAAGTAGAGATGCAATAGCTGTGTGCAAGGTCTGAGCTCAAGAAAACCCGTAAATATACTTCCATAAACTGGTCCTGGGTTCCTGCCACACTGAGCTAACTGGTTTATCTGGAGTGGGATAGATAAGCAATTAAAACTGAGTTCTGTCCAGCTTGGTGATAAACATGTTCTACCACAATTCTATTTAATTTCAGAGGAGAGGGTATATTCTATGATTAATAAATTTCTGAAGACTTCCTGAAGTCATGTAATAGGTATACAAAGAACTCCATACTACAATATAAGTTCCCTTTAGACCTTTACTTAGAAACTGTGTGACAACTCCCATGATTCAGGAACAATGTTGCAGTTGAAAAATACACGCCTGTAATCCCAGCACTTTGGGAGGCTGAGGCCGGTGGATCACCTGAGGTCAGGAGTTCAAGACCAGCCTGACTAACAAATACAAAATACAAAAATTACAAATACTAAAAATACAAAAATTAGCCAGGTGTGGTGGCAGACACCTGTAGTCCCAGCTACTTGGGAGGCTGAGGCAGGAGAATCACTTGAATCCAGGAGGCAGAGATTGCAGTGAGCCGAGATCATGCCACTGCACTCCAGCCTGGGTGACAGAGTGAGACTCAATCTAAAAAAAAAAAAAAAAAAAAAGGAAAGAAAAAGAAATCAGATAATTCTATAACAGATGAGGATCAACTGAATCACTAAAAAGTAAATGAACACTTTGACCTTGTAGAGTGATGTATCTTTACCCTACCCTTATAATTCAGTGTCTTATGACCTGCTGCTCAATTAAATATATCAACCATGTAATAAGGTGTTTCCTGTTCTTGCTTTATAAGAGTTACAAGAGTGACTAAGTTATTATTTAGCACTTCAAATATTTAGGGACAAACTAACCACCAGCTTTCACCTTAGATCACATTTTTATTTTTATTATTCTCAACCTTGTTCCTCTGTAGATAAGAAGTTTTCCATACCCCTCTAGTTAGTTGCCCTCATGATTTTCTGTCTTTGATTTTCTGCAGTTTGAATATTATATGACTCTGTGTGTGTGTGTGTTTGTGTGTGTGTGTGTGTGTGTGTTTGGTATTTGTCCTGCTTGGTGTTCTCTAAGTTTTTTTATTGTTTGTTATTTCTCATGAATTTTGGAAAATTTTCTGCCATCATTAGTTTCTGTTCTTCCTTAATCTTCTTACATATGCTATACCATTTGTTATTAATCTTACATATGCTATACCATTTCATGTTGCCCCACAGCTTTTGGATATTCTATTCTGTGTTTGTTTTCTCTTTATATTTCAGTTTGGGTGATTTCTATTGATTCATCTTCAGCCTTACTGATTCTTCTCTCATCTGTATTGAGTGTACTGATGAGCCTGTCATAGGCATTCTTTATTTCTGTTTCTTACCTTTAGGTTTCTCGCATGTCCTGTGATTCTTATAGTTTCCCTACCTCTACTGACATTACCCATGTGGTCTTGCATGTTGTCAGGTTCTAGCCCAAAGTGAGATCTGAGGGGAGTTGATGGGCGGGTGGCGGGTAGGTGGAAAAACACTCGTGGAATCACAGGCAGTCTTGACATGCTTTATTCTCTCTCTGGTCATGAGCCAAGCTGTCTGTACAGCCTCAGCAGGGTAGTTACACCTTTTACAGACTATAGTGGCTCTAAGCCAAGCACAAGCTCATGTGAGTAGTCATCTAATGACCTTCATGTGCCATGGTTACATAATGTGTGGGGTTGTACACTTGTGCTCCAAACCCGCTGAGTCATGCTGCACTGGTAGGCTGCCTTGGCCTACTACTGACTAAAGTGCAGCCATTTCCCTTAACACTCCACCCTCTTGTCCGAGAGCATCTTCCAGGTAAGGATATGTGCCCATAAGATGGAGCCCTGAATCCATAACTCAACAATACAGAACAACAGCTCACTACTAGGATTCCAGCTGTGCTCCTTGTGACTATTAGGGCCTAGCATAGGCCAGATCCCAGGGATGCCCAGCATCTCTGCAGGGGGTTGTCAGTAAGGCTCTTTACTGCATTAATCTCCCATGAGACCCCTTGCTGGACTGCTGTTATGTTTTGTCTGTTGTCAGAAACAAAGGTACAACATTGTGTTCCTAAAAGAGCAAAGGTGCCTCCTTGGGCAACAGTTACTATGCGTGAGGCCATTCGGTTTTGCAACACCACCTTTCTGATCTGATTAACCTCATCTCTTAACAAGAGGATGGCCACGTGGGTGTAATTCAGAGCCTGAGCAGTGTGCTCTACAAGAGCAGTACCTTGTGCTTCTACAGTTATGACACCTGCTCCAGGGATAGTCACTGCCTGAGGGTATAACCACCAGGGGGCTCGTCATACTTGCAAAAACCGAAAGCATGATGCCTCCCCGTTATGTGGGTGTCTGGACAATGCGGAGAGAACAGTGGCAGGTACATAAGGCCACCCCCAGGTACAATGTCCAGTTCAGTTCACTGGTAAGTAAGGCCAGTATGTCCCCACAGATCCATAAATTTCCAAGGGGCACAAAGTCCACTGGGGCCCGACCTTGGTGGGGCCACTGGTTCCATCATACCTTTGGTGTAGTGACATGTGTTATGTTTACACAGGCTGTAACGGGTACCCATCCCACAGTGGTGTTACAGCAATGTTGCTCTATGCACTGTGGTTCCTGGGCCAGGGGTACTACATGTTCTTCCACTAGCCAACCCCACCCATCATACATGATACGGGCCAGCCAGAGGGCAGGTGCACCATGGGTCTTGTGATATCTTTTGTCCAAAACTTGCTGCATTGTGTTCCAGGCATTGGCCATGGGACCCCAAGTCTCCTGCCATGTCCAGTTCACTGCAGACGCTCAATGTATGTGCCAAGGCAGGCTGTCCACAGCTGCTGGAAGGGTGGTGCAGATCCAATAGCTGGAAACATTGGTCACCTCAACGTAGATGTGGATCCAGTCCACAATCAGTTGGAGCATGTTAACCTACTGTCAAAATGACAGAGCAGGCACAGGCACTAACAGAGGTAAATCACATATCTCAGGCAAAATACAGGCTAACTTTTTATCCCTGGATAACAATGCAGCTGCCAAAGGCTTCTGCCCTGGGTGATGGTACCACACCTCCTCAGCTCCCCATGGTTCCTTTGGGTCCTGTATCCATGCCAAAGTCATGGGGAGCTCATAATACACCACACAGACAGTACATATGTCCCCTGGAGGAGGGTTCCTTCCCTGGACATTTCTTTATGAACAGTTAACTGCGGGGGCCACGTACTGTACACCCAATGAGTGACATGCAAATCATACTGTAGGCCCTCCCTCCAGGGAGCTATGATGGCTAACCATCACAGTGGGGGCCTGGATGGTCCATAGCCACAGCCATATTTTCTGTTCCCCTGCCTTTAAGGATATTGGGGCAGGCAACAACAGGTTACCATTTGTCCCCATACCTGGTCAGAGGAGGTCATCCTTGGTGTGTATCTGCAACCGAATAGGGGTGGTGGCCTAGTGTAACAGAGCCTCCACTGGGGCTGGGCCACCTTTCTGTGGCTGTTCATTTAAGGTTTGGAGCACCAAGTCCAGCCTGGAACTCCAGCCCCTCAAAGATGGGGGTGTGACACGCAAGCATAACCCATTCTTCAAAAGCTCATGATACTACTCAATCATACCCATAGTGTGTGGGTTGTATGGCATATGAAATCCCCACTTTATGTCCATTTGTTGTGCCCATTGTTATGCTTGTTGTCCAGTGAAATGTGTTCCCCTATCACTCTCAATAGCTAGAGGGTGACCATACAGGGCACATAAGTGTTGCAGGACCTTGATGGTGTTCTGTTGGTCAGCCACCCTGCAAGGGTAGGTGAACAACAGGCCTGTGGCCATGTCCACAGCTGTTAGCACATGCATATACCCTACTGACTTGAGCAACAGCCCGAGGTAGTCTACTTACTCTGTGTGCTCAAGCCGCTTCGTGTCCTTGCCAGGTCAAAAGCACTCCCCCTATCATCACTTGTATGACAGAGGGCAGCTGCCTCTGTTTAGGATATGACTGAACATAGGCTGGTATTTCTGACAAGATTCCCAAATATCTTACGTGGGAGGGACAGACCCCAACGCTTATTGACTTGTTCCGTCAGTTTACACCCCCACCTCCTGGATATTCCAGTTTCTGGTGTAGCCACAAGGTCTTATCTCATGTAGGTGCCAACTCTAACCATCAGACCTTGGCCAAGGCATCTGCCTCATCATTGCCAGGGGTGGCCAATGGCATATGGCCTGACACATGATAAATAGTTACATTTTTCTGATGACCCATTTCCCATATGTCTTGTCAGAAGGCTTGTCTCCAACTGGGTTGGTGGCTGACTAGCCAGTTCTGTATTATCCAAGTAGTTAACCACAAGGTTAAGCCTTGATAGACTACCCAGTTATTGGTACAGATTACCATAGGTGTCTCCTCCTTGGTGATCACCATCCATACTGCTCTAAGTTCAGCCCATTGGCTACTTTGCCCACACCTAGTTTCCAACCCTATGGTGTCAGTCTAGGTTGGACTACAACAGCAGTTCAGGCAGCAGTAGCACCTTGGCTAGACCCATCTGTGTACCATGGCCCATCAGGAATGGGGAGATGCCCTTCCTTAAATGGTGATGGCTTAGGGTCTAAGGGTGCCTCAGCCCCATGGCCTTCTTTTGCATTAGGACTGCAGGTCCCAAGACCTCTTGTAACTCTGCTTCTAAGGGGCCTGCGCTCAGCATACTCTGCTGCTCCAAGTAGGTGTCCCACTTTGCCAAAGTGGATGTTTGCGCCATGGTTTGGAGGTTCGTTACCCATGAACACACCCATCTCACTATCAGGTAAGTCATCCATGATGACTGTAGCCCATCCTGTCACACTCTCACAACCCTAAAGGGTGGCATATACAACTGCTAGCTGTTTCTCTGTCAAAGAATATAGGAGCTCAGCTCCCTACCATAGTTGAGACCAAAAACCTACTGGCATTCTCAAGTGCTCTGTGGGCTGCCATAGGTCAGCCAAAACCATCTGTGGTCACATGCATATCCAGCTTAAACAGGTGCCCTTGGTCAACTGCCCATAGGGCTTGTGCCTGCTGAATAGCCCACTTGGCTGTCAGGAAGGTGGTCTCTGCCACATCATCCCAATCCCTGGTAGCTTCCTTTTTTTGTTAACTGATACAATGGTTTTATCATTTGAGCTAAATGGGGCACAAATGCCCACAAATATCCAAGGAGGCCCACAAAAGTTTGCAGCTGCCTCACTGTGGTGGGCCAGGGATATGCCTGAATTTTGTCAATGATGGCCTCTGGTATGGCCTTTGTCTTATCCAACCAAATAACTCCCAAGAATTTGGTAGATAATCCAGGCTCTTGGCTCTTGGATTCATTGACAGCCAAACTGCATGCAGCCAAATGTTGCCATAAGAGGGGTGCCACCACTTCTAAATCTGCAAGAGAATCAGAGGTTAACATAATATCATCAATATAATGGAACAGTTGGACCCTTTCTCGACCTAGCCAGGCAGCTAAATCTGTGGCAACGAGACCATGATATGTGGTGGGGCTATGCAAACAGCCCTGCAGCAACACTGTACAAGTCCATCACCACCCTTCCCAAGTGAAGGTGAACCGTTCCTGGCTCTCTGGAGCAATGTCAGTGGAGAAAAGTGCTTTGGCCAAGTCCACTACTTAGTGGTACTGTCCCAGATTTGTTGTCAAATGGTTCTTCAAATTCATGATTGATGGTACAGCTGCATGCAAAGGGGGTGTTGCTTTATTCAGTTTCTGATAGTCCACTGTCATCTGCCAAGTTCCATCAGGCTTTCTAACTGGCCACACTTGAGAATTATAGGGGCTGTGGGTGCCACACACACCCTCCTCCAGCTTTTTAGTTGTCTCAGTTATCTCCACATGCCCATCCAGCAAATGGTATTGATAGGTGGAAGTAACCTGTCGGGGTTGTTGAAGGACCTGAACCTGGTGATGCATATGTCCTTGGAGCACCAGCTTCATCACACACACTCGAAGTCTGAATTCCCTGGCCGTGGTTTGTAATGCCAGGCCATGTAAAATGTCCACCCCTAGAATGTATTCCGATATGGGACAGACATACACAGTATATAAACAGGAAGCCAAGTGGCTGATGCCAAGGTGTAGAGATACAGGTTTCACTTTCACTGACCAGCCTCCATAACCATAATGTATGCAGCTTTGTCCAGAAACTTATCTGGGTTCCCATAAACAAGGCCACAGTCTGCACCATTATCTGCAAGTGCCAGCACCTGCTGTATGTTGGTGGGGGACCAGTGGATCGCTAATTTCATATGCCTGTGCCTGGAGGGCCCTTACCTGTGCTGCATCCCTCAGGGACTGGGTGTATACTTGTAGCACAGTCAGAAGTAGCCATCCAACTCTGCTGGCAAAGGCTCGCTCTTTCTCAGTGCTTTGTGCTTCCAGCTGCATCAGCACCTTCTCCTTGCTAATGGGGGACCCATCTGCTGCTCCCCAAGTTTGTACCGGAGCCTGTCCGAGCAGCACAGCTGCCACCAAGTACCATGACCCATGATGTGGCCACATAGCCAACTCAGAATCAGCAGGGACTGAAGGCTCACTCACCTTGGGATCCTGCTTACAGCACCAATTGTCAGATTTGAGCCCAAACTGAGGTCTGAGGGGAGTTGGTGGGTGGGTGACAGGTAGCCTGAAAAAGACTCGAGGAATTGTAGGCAGTTTCAGCAAGGCTTTAATCTCTCTCTGAGCATGAGCCCAGCCATATGTACAGCATCAGCAGGGTAATTATACCTTTTCCAGACTATAGTGGCTCCAAGCCAAGCATGAGCTCATGTGAGTGGTCATCTAATGTGTCTCACATGGCATGGTTATATACTGCGCAGGGTTGTGCACCTGTGCTCCAAACCTGCCGAGTCATGCTGCATCAGAAATCTGCTTCAACCTAGTCCTGACTAAGACGCAGCCATTTCCCTTACACATGTTGTCTACCTTTTCTATTAGAGCCTTTAATTTTTAAATTCATAGTTATTTTTAAATTCTGTCTGCTAATTCCAACATCTGTGTCATATCTGAGTTTGGTTTTGATGGTTGCTTTGTCTCTTCAGACTGTATTTTTGGAATATATTCTAAATTCTTGGTGATAGTTGGACATATTGTATAAGGAAATAGATAATAAGGTAAAGAGACTTTTAATGTGAGGATTTATGTCAATCTGACCTGGATTTGGGCTAAGTTTGTTTGTTTTAGCTATGGATACCAGAGGGTTCAAATTCTTCTAGTAACTTTATTTTGTTTTGAGTCAGCTTTGGGGCTTCCACTTCATGCTGTTCCTGAGAGGCAGTATTTCTCTTGCAGCTCTTTTAGCTGTAAACTAATGCTATTGTCACTGGAGGATTATTAGCATAATGGTTGGGTGTGTGTGTATTGGGGGCAGCACACTGTCTAATCTTTTGATGAAGACTCAGTCTTTGGAGTACACATCGAGCCTGTGTCTTAGGGTTGTGGCCTTTATAAGTGTTTCTGTCCCTTGTGTAGGAATGGAGCTTTCTTCCTCCTGCTCTTTATCCCTTTCCAGCCCTCAGCAGGTGTTCTCCAGTTTTCCCAGTCTTTATTTGTGAGAACTTCTCCCCTGTAGATTGTTCCTTTGCTTTCTTAGATAGAATAGGATAGAGCTCCCTAAGCCCAGCTGGAATGGAATTTCACTGTTGCTGTCTGACATTTCCTCCATGGAGACTAGGCCTGAGAGTGAAACAATTCAGTGGATTTCGCCATGGCTACTCTTCCCTTCCTCCTGTAAGAGCCACAAGGAAACTTTTTGAACTGTCTCTTTGATCTGCCCTAACAGCCTGATGAGATTCTGAAAGAAAAGGCTAGTTATGTATGGAGGCCTCCCCACTGCCTCCCCTCTAAATTTCTCACTTTGATGCTATCTCACATTTGACTTCTAGAATTTATCAAAAATTCTGGTTTAATATTCCAGAGGCATCTGCTTTAGGTAAGCAAATGCTCAAGTCCTTTATCTCTCTGGATGTGTTTCTCTGCCTAGATTTTGGGAGGTAATTTTCTCTGTGACCTTGGCTTTGATGGATCTAAGAAAAGTCTTTTTATCTCCCAACATTTTGTTATTGTAAGAGTGGAGTGACAATGTCCAAGCTCTTTTTATGTCTAAACTGAAACTGAAAGTTCACACGTACTTTTGTTTATAATGCTCTTTCTAATCTAATTTTAGTGATTCCATTAGGTTTAGGTACAGCTGCAGGTAACACGAAACCCAAAATAATAGTGGCTTGGACAAGATATATTTATATTTGTCTCAGTAAAACATTGTCTATAAATGTTGGGTAGCTGAGGATGTGGGACTTTCCCTGATCCTGGGCCAGCAATGATCTATGAAGTTAATAAAGATACTCTCATTATGTACCAGAAGGATAAAATAAACATTATACAAGGCATAGAATGATTTCATAACATGCAGAGTAAAACAAATATGAAGGAATTATCATTATTATCTATAAGCCACAAAGGCCATTGCTTGCTTTACATTTGTAAATTTCTGAGCCAACAAGGAGTTAACAAAATGCTACCCCACCCCTTATATGGCAATTAATGGTATGTCCAAAAATAGTTACTAATTATAATAGGCTTTTATTCAGAAAAGGAAAATATCAAGACAATCCCTCACAGAAGGAAAATTATCTTAGTTTCCATTAAGTAATTTCCAGCCCCCCCACCCACTCCCATCCCCCTCACACCCAAAATACTTACAGTTGGGTTATGGGCTCCCTGCCTTGGTAGGCTCAACTTCTTTGAGTCACTTTGCTGTTTCTAACATCTCTAACTAATCATAGTCACAGAACTGACAAGTCCAAACTGGACAGCTGTTTCTTGAAAATAAAATGTCTAATGGCAAAAACGATTGCCCTTGCCAATGAAAAAGCAAAGGCATCTGTACTTCGCAACCGAAAGGGGCTGTTTCTTGGTTTTTCGGTTCCTTTGTAGTTTCAGGCCACATTTAGATAAATCTGTTTTGCTAAAATACTGAATTTTCCAGTGAAATGAGTCAGGTATTAGCCTTTTGTCAGGCATTACAGCATCACAACATGCTTAAAGCTACAGCATGCTTAGTGTAACACTAATAGCTGTTTTAATCATTTTTTTTTTTTAATTCTGAGGAAAACAAGATGCCATGGCCTGTGTTTGGAGAAATTTTGGAGCTGAAAAATAGCCATCATTCCTACTCATTTGTTTTAATGGTGAATTGTGATGTGTTTCAGGAGACGTAGCCATGCAGAGGAGCTCAATCAGAACTGCTAAATGCCGGGGTGGACAACACTGACAGGCAATCAAGGACTGTACATGTAAAGAGCGATGTGATTTCAGGGCTTTTTAAAGGGAAAATTTGGGCTAGTTCACTTTTTAAAAGTAAGATTCAAAAACACATGCCTATCAAAAGTACTGTAAATATTAGGTTGGTGCAAAAGTAATTGCGATTTTTGCAATTGAAAGTAAAGGCAAAACCCGCAATTACTTTTGCACCAATCTGGTAATAACAATAATAATTTACTGGTTTCCATTTGAGGAGAAAAAAGGTTATAGGAGAAGAGAGATAAAAAGAAGACAAGAAAAAATGAAAAAAATTGAAAAAATTACCAAAAAGAGCCATTCATGTAGGTCCAAAGAGACATTTTCATGGAGTAATTACCCAAAGTGTGGCTTTTAAAAATATTGGCTGATAAAGACTTTTTATCACTTCGTGGAGTTTTTGTTACTCATATTCCAATAATACAAATATTATTGTATTTTTACATTTTCCTTTTCTCAAATAAGTATGGTGAAGGCCTGATTTGAGCTTTCAGAAAGTTCTCATTCTGACCAGAAATTTGTAATTCATCCCATCTTACAGAGTGCTTCAAACTGTGGAAATGATACATAAGAATTACTATAAAGATGTTCACACTGTCACAGAAATTTCTTTTTGTCATTAAAGCCTACCAAACACATCAAGGACACAAAGAAACAAACAGAACTAGATTAACAATAATAGTGTTTTAGAGATGGTGATACTTAAAGTTATTTTGGCATAATGCTTTCATTTTACAAATGAAAATATCAATTGCCCCAAAATTGAAATAACTTATTCAAGGTTCATAAAGGTAAAGGGTGATTTGGAATCCAAGTTGTGGCTTCTATTTCTGTTCTCCTGCATCTGCATATAGTAAAGCTATGACATGCATGAAACCCTGTAGAATTTTCCACAACATTCCACATATATTAAAAAAGCCACCTTGAATAACTGAGCCAGATGCCTAGTAGATGAAAAAATTACAGGTGTTTTTCCTAAAACCTCTGGATTAAAGATACCAGTGATATGTGCAAGCAGATTTTCTTTAAGTGACTAGTAATTATTGGAATTTCTCTTGATTATTCCCATGCCAAAATAAAAGAGTAGAATTTTAATTTTTGCTAGGGCTGTTCAAATTCTAAAGAATTGAATGAGTAAAATAGATGTATCCCTGGAATGAAACTATTAATTTCTTCTTTCCATCTTCTCTGGAACCTATAACAACAACTTACGTCTGAGCCATCACCAGAACAGATGAAGATCAACCATCAAATAGCTGAAATTCACAAGTCAACCCTGACCTTGTGCACATACTGTAGCCAAATACTTTTAGATCAAATTGCAAGCATTTTCTCATTGGAACACTCAGAACATATAATCAAAAATGTCATTTTTCAATGA
This sequence comes from Plecturocebus donacophilus, assembly GCA_004027715.1. NCBI lineage: Eukaryota > Metazoa > Chordata > Mammalia > Primates > Pitheciidae > Plecturocebus > Plecturocebus donacophilus. Next base: position 19,228 of record PVKP010020290.1, read on the forward strand.
GTTCACTTCCAGTTGGTGGAGAAATCTATTTCTAAATTTGATACTAAACAGTTGTAGGACATTTAGCAAAACATTTTAGCATTATATAACCCAATTTCCCTTTCAATAAGATGGATATGATCTGACTTTTCCTCACTTGGATGTTGGGGCAATTAATGACAGATTCACAGCTCTGAACATCTTATTGCCATATTAAAGTAACAAGCTAAATATTATAACAAACTGAGGTGTGAGCCACTTTTTAATTCATTAAGTCTAATTTTATTAAAGCTATATAAATTCCATGATGAAGCTGCCCCTGAATTGAATCACATATTTTCACTTTTGTACAATAGATAAAGTATTAGAAGCTAAATTAGGAAATTTCCCCACATACAATCTCATGTTCCCAAAGTTTCAAATAGTTTGAGGATGAAATGTTGTGAATAGTATTAATGGTCTACAAGAATTTACAAAAAACAGTTCCCCCTTTAAATCTGTTAAGTTAAATTGTCTAATAAGAATACATTAGATTATCTATAAATCTTTGAAAATCATAGGAGCAAGTAGAACACCATATGAAATCACTAAGTTAGCATTAGACACTGTGAAATGCATTTTGAAGAACGATGTGCAATATAATTGGCAGGACATTGAGCACCACAGTCAGAAAGCCCTTATTCTCAACTTTTATTGTGTTGTTTTTTTTTTTTTCTCTCTTCAAAAACAGACGTTAGAATTTACCCATGGAAAGAGAAATTATATTTTCAGTTTGTAGAACTATCAGGGCATGGAAAATGAGAACTCTAATTCCTAACTGTTAGCAACTCAGAAATTTGAGAGGGACTACTTCTGCCTAGCTCTCAATTAAAAGTATCCAAGAGTTTCTGATGAAGTGATATTTCTACTGCATATTTTAGACTTTTGGATTTTTTCATTGTTTATTTAAATCTACATTAGAAATCATTCTAATGGGCTGAAAGAAATTTAGATTTAGCAATTATGAGGTTACCTCAATCAATTTAGGCTGACTGGATAATTCATTCATTTCCCAAAGTGATTATATGGTTTGAGTGTCTAGATTTATTAACACGTATTAGCTAAAACTGTACTTCCTTTTTAAAATTTGAGGACATCATGTTGATAAACCCATTTAGGTGAGAATATGGGACTCATTAAAATGTGATAAGTTAGGTCAAAATAGTTTTGGCGTTCTTTATGGGATTAAACACAGACACTGTGTGGAAAAAAACTTTTATGTGTTTACATTTTGAAGATTTAAAGATTTGGTAAGCATATCTAAAATATAAAGTCAGGTTTGTTTCAATCCACTTGATATTGTATTAAATCATATCTTCCACCATAACATGTTGGTATAGTAAAAGCCCAAGATAAGATTAGTCTATAAAGGAAGAACTGAAACTTATGTCTACTAATACTAAAATACAAATGTAATTCTCATAATTATATCCTGCATTTAATCTGAGATGAATAATAACTCATCAATACTAATATTATACAGTGTTCTTGGTAGACATTCAATTAACTTATGCTCTTTTTCATGTTTTCCTTCATTCCTCCGTCTAACCCTCTCCATTCATATAGCTATCCAACGTAACTGGAAAGATCTTCACTTGTCTTGTTGAAACCCTTGTACAAGTACACCTCAAATGGACAGATTTTAATTCCTAGAGGCAACAATAGACTCTAAACAAATAGAGAGTTTTCTAACTGCCTTATAATTTAAAAGTCTGTCTATCTGCAATGGAATTATTACTTTCAGTGGCAAAAACCACAATTACTTTGGCACCAATCTAATAATACTTCATGTTATGGAAAGCAATATGATTTCATTTCTTTCATTCTCTCCTTTTTCTACTTTTAAATTTAATTCTCATCCCTTTTTACTTTTAATGTGTATTCTTTTGGTCCTGAAAGTTATTAAAGTAGACCACTTGCTGAATCAGTTACCTGTTAATTGACATTCTGTTAGCCACCCAAAGACCAGAAAAGCTTTGAATCCATTCTAGAGATTCTATCAAGTTTTAGCTAAGACCTGGCTCCTCCTTAATTGGAGGTTGGAGGGAGTTATTGACATAAGAATGACAAGATGGAGTAATGATTTTAGTCTTCCATTTTTTATTGGTTCAATTAATACATATTTATTGACTGCTCACTGACTGCCGGGACCTCTATGGTTCTCTTTCATCTCTATGGGCTCCTCCTTGATCCACCCCTTTAAAAATGGTTGATTTCTTCCAGGGGTCTGCTTTGGTCTCTCTTTTTCTCATTGGCTGTGGGCTCTGTAAGACCCCTTAATGGATCTAATGAAATTACCCTCTCGCTGTCAGTCAGTTGGTTCTTAAAAGGATCAGATAAATAGTATAAAGGGAATACAAATTGAACAATCTAATTCATTCCTCTCTTGGAAACATTAGAAGTTTTAACAGGTAAATATATGTCATGGTAATATATCTATAAAATTTCAGGTTCCGGTTGCAAGGCTGAGGGAAGGGAATTTGAGGCAGGGGCCTTTTTCTCACTTGTGCAACACACACCTCTTACATCATTATCTCTAAAAGGTTGGCCTACTTTCCTCATCTAGTCAGGTGAAGCAGGACCGTTTCCTGGAGCCAAGCTTGTACTGGGGTTCACATCACTTTTAGAGAAGCAGAAGTTTGGCAGGAGAGTCATTTTGTTTTACAAAGAGGACATTCTCACCAGTCTCTGAACAGTAGCTCTACCACTGCCTGAAAACATTAGCAACCTGTTTATTTAAGGAAGTCACAGCAAGGACTCCTATTTATAACAATATCCTCCCATTGCGTAAGACTTTCTCCCTACCATTTCCTGTGGTAAATTTGTTGTTGGATTCTAGAAAAAAAGAATAACTTGGGAGAAACTAAGATTTCTAGATAAGATTAAAACAACTCAGAATGCTCTTTGAGAAGAAAATGCCTCTTTGGAGCAGATGGGAGGAAATTGGCCCGATTCGTAAAGGCTCCTGACCCATGGGGGAAGGACACGCTGCCCTGACTGGGGCCGGGTCAGTGCCAGTTGTATCCTCAGGCACCTTGCAGTCTAGGCCTCCGGGGCCGCAGGTGGAATCCTGTGGCTGAGGACGTGACTCAGAAGTGGCGGCCAAAATTCCTTGAATCTTTTCTCTCTGGCAGGTGGTCAAGGTATTGAAAGGGCTGGGCCTTGACAGCGGGAGGACCTGGGCCAAAACCTGAGGGAGTCTCAGCATGGAAAAGCTGACACTTGGCCTGGAAATCAAATTCCAGGCACATGTAGCAATGTGGTTGCTGTTTTACAAGAATGCTCAGGAAAAAAAATCTCAGAAGCTGCCAGGCCCGGGTCATCTGCATCCTGCCCCAACTCTACCGAGGGTCACAGGTGGGAGAGTGTTGGGCTTTTTTTCCTCCTCCAAACTTCTGGTGCACGCGACTGATAGGATTCACACTACCCTCCTCCCTCTGCAGTCCGCCTGCACCGCTGGCTGAGGTCCTCAAGTGCAGAAGTTTATTTTGTGCCATGGACTCCCTTTTGCCCTTGGTGAAGCCCATGAGCTTCTCAAAATAATCTTTTTAGATACATAAAATACACAGGACTACAGTGGAAACCCATTCCATTGAAAATTAGTTATCAAAAATATTTTTTTCATTTATGAGCAGTAGAAACATGTATATATACCTTATCAGTTTGTTAAATTACAAGATTTAATGGCAAATTTAATAACTGATGTAATTTCAAAGTATTGATGAGTGTCAAAAAGGTTCTAAGACATCTATAATAACTGAAATGTGATTTGAAGGCACTTTGTCTGATTTCTGTTGGTCTGTGGCACAGGTATTCCTAGTGCCACTCAGATGTGTTGCCTATAGTTAAGAATGAAGGAAAGACTAAATTTCAGTTAGACATTGATAAAAAATAAGATGTGATTTTTTTTTTCCCTCAAGCTCATGAATGTCCAAGTTTAAACTCCTGCTTTAGTGATGGTCTTCTGCATTCCTCATTAACAATCACACATCACTTCTTGCCTTCTAGAATATCAAGTATTCTGGAATGTCTCCTTCACCATGCTATTACTATTTGAAAAAGACAAGAAAGGGTTGAACAATTTTGAGAGCCTTCCATGTGCTGAAAGCTTTCAAAGATTTTCTCATTTAATTCAAGCTGCACAAATATTCAATGTAGAAATGGCCTCCTTTACTAGATAGGTGAGGAAACTGAGCCTCAGAAGACTCAGGAAGCTCATCTAAGGCTGCAACTTGTGAGCATCAGAACCAATATTTGAATCCAGCACCCTACGCAGCCATGCTTCCTCCTTGTTTATCTCATTTTTTAAGAGAATTAGTCACTGGCCTAAAATCAGGGACTCTGCAAGACTTCTTAGAGACTTGGTTCTAAGCTAACACGATGAGGGTTACAGCATGGTGGTTAAACTTATAGGCTCTGGAGACAAACTTCCTGAGTTTCAGCCCCAACTCTGCCATAACTTTTTAACTTTGGGCAGGTTACTTAACACTCTGTTTCTCAGTTTTCTCACCAGGTAATTGTGAAGTTTGCATAACCTAACTCAAGTAAATGTTAGCTAGTATAATGTTATTTGCAAGCCACATAGAAAACATCTCATTACTTTATAGCCATGCCTTATATTTCTTTATGCCATTTTGTCTTTAATCTTATCCCATCTGTTCATTCTTCATAATAAATCCAGACTCTTATTTCCAGTCTGATTGTGTCATTTCCCTGCTTAAAATGGTACAATGGCTCCCCATTGCCTTCAGAAGGAAGTCTAAACTCAGGCTGGTGACTTTAAAGGCCCATGATGAACTGGCTTGTCCTTGATTTTTTTTTATTCACTTCATTTCCAATCTTGTTCTTTATATTTCAAATATACTGAATTATTTAAATTTCCTGAGTGCCCCATGCCCTCTGTAGCAAACAGTGCAGAATGTAATAGTAATTTTCCTGTTCTTCCTTTCTAAAGAATCCTAAATGTACTTACTGGTTCTGCAGCAGATATATCTTTTGAGAAGGCTGGCCCTCTTTATAGCTATTGGAAATATATCTTAATCATAGTCAGCTCATTACCTTTTCAAAATAGTTGATTTAAGCACACCAGTGACATTAATAATGTGACACTAATTTGACAAATTTTTATTCTGACAATTACTGTCACTACTGACTGAGAGAAAGTTTGTTGAAGGTTTTTGGGATCTAAGACAGGAATGATTCCTATCATTACCTCTGGAATTTGATGAGTAAAGATATGATGCCTAGAGCTGCTAGGGCCAACGTATGATCATGAGTGGAACTGATCACTGTTGAGAATGGCAGAATGGAAAAATAAAATAATATGGATCCTTGATGTTTTTGTGGAACTATTAAATGACTCTACCCTTCCTCCAGGCCTGTTGCAATGTGAGATAATAAGTGACCTTATTGTTTGAAGCATACTTACTTGGTTTTCTGTTTCTTGTATCTGAAAGCCTAATATGTTCTCTCACCTATTGTCCTTTGCACTTATCTTTTCTTTACCTATCCCACTTACTCTTTACTTGGTCAACTTCTACCTAGGTGGGTACCAAAGTTTTCACCCTTCCTTACTACTGATAGTGGCTATATAATATAGCCTCATCAGTCAAATAAAATCCAAATTTAGCTGACAGGTTTTTGGATAGCTGTGGTGTTCCTGAAAAGAACAAACAGACAAACAAACACAGTTGACCATCACATCCCTTCCTTATACCTATTTATTGACTAGAATGTGGAAATATTATTTAGAGCTGCAGCCATTTGGTAACCTTGAGATGAAATGCATTAAGAAAGGGCAGGATAATCTCAAAGACATGATTGTTGACATCACTGAGCTGCTGAAGCAATATCAGTAACTACCTAAATTCAGAGTTCTTATTAGGTGAGCAGGAGAAATCCCTATTTCTTTAAGCCTCTATAGTCAGGCTTTCTATTACCCACAGCCAAATAGATTCCTAACAGATACAGAGGTACTCAGTAAATATTTATTGAGCACTGGATTAAACATATTGCAACTGTTTTGCTCACTAATAAAGAATAGTCTTTGAAGACATTTCAAACTTCTAGTATAATAAAATAGGTTATGGCAGGTCAATTTTTCTATTGTAGCAGTGGAAAAAGCCAGGTAACTTGTAAGGATTGTGTTTTAAAGACATCACAGAGCTGTGAAAACTGTGAAGAATAGATAAAATAAAATTCTAGAGAGTGGAGGACTAATTACAAGTCACTTTATTGTTTAAAAACTTGTTGGATGGGTTTAGCAACAGATTGGTCACAGCAGATGAAAGGAATTAGTGGCCTAGAAGTTATGCCATTAAAAATACACTCAAACTGAAGCACAAGGAGAACAAAAAAATTAAAAAATTGCATAAGAGACAAGTGAGAAATACTTAAATATATGTATAAATGGTTTCTAGAATAAGGGGAGAGAGAATACCAGAGATAATAACTAAGCATTTTCCAAATGTGAAGAAAGACATTAGTCCACAAATTCAAGAAGCTTAGCATGCCCCAAGCATTATAAACACATAGATAACCACATATAGGCACACAGTAATTAAACTTGTAAATTAAATGCATATGGAAGATTTTAGAAGCATTAGGAAAAGAGAAAAGAAAAACAACTTCAAAGAAACAGAAATGACTTACATCTGATTTGTCAAAGGAAATTACAGAAGCCAGAAGAAAATCGAGTAATCTCTCTGAAGTCCCAAATAGTGGAGGGAGAGGGGGAAGTGAAAATATTCTTCAAAGATGAAGGCAAAATAAAAATATTTTCAGAAAAGCAGCAATCAAAAATATTAATCACCAGTAGGTCTTTACAATAGGAAATATCCAAGGGACTTCTTTAGGCAAAAGAAAATGACCCCAGAAGGATAAATCAAAAGGCAAGAGGAAAAAAAAGAATACCAGAAAAGATATATATGTGAATAAATGAGAAATATTATATGTAAATATATATGTGGGTATGCAAGTATATATGGGCTGTAGAAAACAGCTATAGTAATGTCATCTGAAGTTTCAAATATGTGTACAACTAAGATATATATCAAAAATAATTAATGAAAGAGAAAGGAATAAACTGATTTTAAAGGGTCTAAAAGTATTTAGGAAATGGAAAAGTTAGAAATCTGTATTAGATTCTAATAAGTCACATCATAAATTCTAGGGTAACTATTAAAAGAAAACAAAAGAATGTGTACAACTAACAAATTAGAGAAGGGAGAATAGAATATAGAATACTATTTAATTAATCTATAAGGAGACAAAAAACCAAAAACTAAAGTAATATAAAACAGATGGCCAAGATAGGGGGAAAAAGTTAGCAATATGGTAGATACAAACCCTACAATATTTGTAATTACATTAAATATAAGTGGGCTAAATAATCTAAGCAAAACAATAAGATTGTTAGACTGGATAAAAAGTAAAACTTCACAATATGCTGTTAATAAGAGATGTACTTTAAATACAAAGATCAAAAAATATAAGAGTAAAAGGATGAAACCAGATATATCATGCAAGAACTAACAATAAAATTTTGAGTAGCTATACTTACATCAGAAAATTTGGACTTAAAAGGAAAAAGTTTCATTGGGGATAAACAGGGACATTTCATAATGATAAGGAAATCATTATAAAATGAGGTAATCACACTTTTAAATCTGTGTGTACCCAACTGTGTAGTTTCAGCACACATAAAACAAAAAATGACAGAAATGACAGGATTCTTGGAAACATCCATAGTCATAGGGAGACTGTGATGAATTAAGGTATATATTGTAAACCTTATATTAGGTATTAGCAAGTTTTTCCTATCAGGAGCCAGATAGCAAATATTTTTGTTTTTGCAGGCAATATGGTCACTGTCACACCACTCAAGTCTACTGTTGTGGTACAAAAGCATCTATCGACAATAAATAACTGAATGGGTGTAGTGATATTCCAGTAAGTTTACTTATAAAAACAGCACACATGTATACCACATGCACACACAGTTAATAAGCCAACAACAGAGATTATAAAGTAGTAGGAATCACAAAGAGCACTCAATTCATCCAAAAGAAGGCATAAAAAAAGAAGAAAACACATGACCAAAACAACAAAAACAAAACCCCCAAAACCTCGTACAACTGGCTTATCACTAATAAAAGTGATATTTTGAGCTTCATTTTCATGTTTCTTCTGTCTACCTCTCAATTATTTCTGACACCAGGTAGAAAGTATTATTTATTGACATCCTAAAGCACCAAAATTTATCAGTCTGAAATTGAATTCAGCCCCTTTACTTTCAAATGCCCATCTGTCCCCAAACACACACACACAAGCACCCACACAAATCCTACTCACAGAAGTATTTTCATGTACAAAAAAGTTTGCTGAAAATTTAGGGAAATGAAAAGAAGGTTTTACATTATAGCCACACGTGAACTTCAAATTGCATGTTAGGCATGCTTCTTCTTAAACGTCCTTTGGTAGGGTTCTGCTCCCAGCTAGCGTAGAATAGATCATGAGGGGCAGTAATCTCATTGAAAAGAACTAGAACTAGTAGGTAAAATCATTATATATGTGAAAGGATAGCAAACATGGCCCACAGGTTCATTTCAGCCATGCCTATTTTTGTGTGACTGATGGCTGTTTTGTGTTTTGTGCACAGTTGAGCCATTGTGACAAAGATTGTTATGGCCTTCAAAGCCAAAAAAGTTTACTATCTGGGCTTGACAGGAAAGTTTGCTGATTCCAGTCATTTAAAGGATCCAGAGAGGATCAGAAGTGTTGAAGACTAAAAGGAAGATAATTTCAGAGAAAGAAGAAATATTCAGAGAAAAGTTGAGGAAAAGCAGCTGTCCCTGGGGCATATGCTGATTCTTAGTGAAGGCTAGAGTGTGCAGATCTAGGTTTGGCTTGGGTAGAGAATCCTGGATAAATAAGCAGAGATTTTGGAGGTCACATGTGACAGAAGCAATAATACTGGCAAGCTGAGGAGTATTCTTTGCTGAATTCCAAAGGTGGGTGCAGCATAAGGCTAAAGACTAAGCTAAAGCCTTGCAAAGCAAAGCTTCCCATTGCATGGGAGACAAAGCCCCACAGAGGGAGGAACCTGCAAACATCTGGTGAGAATCCAAAGCTGTAGATTAATAATCAGTTAGCATTGATGAGTCACAACTCTTTTACTCTAAGGCAACTTGCTTATCAGAGACATCATGAGTGGAGAATCCATGCTAGGACCTTAATGAAGGCTTAGGTCCTTTGTTAGAGGACAGAGAAATGAGTCCTCTAACAGTACGTCCCTTGGTGGGGGTAAATGACTAGAAGGAGACAAAATAGGGGTTATGTGTTGCTAATGTTTCTATTTCATAGTCTGGGTGTGTTCATTTTGTAACAATTCATTGACCATACAATTTGGATTTGTGTACTTTAGGGTACGTTATATTTCAATTAAATTTTTCCAAAAAATAATCCCTTAGACTAACCATCCTAACTTTTCCTCCATCCACAATTTCTATGAGTTTCCAAGATAAAACAATTTAGTTACATCTTTTGGTTACTTGACTCCCACTAACCCACACCTTGAAAATCTCACCTTATACCACAAGACACTTACTGAGTTAACTTTATAAATGCAGTTTCTTTCTTAAAAATAATTCTGGATTAGTGATTAAAATAATTTATTTTCACCCCCTTTTAGAAGTAATGGCCATACTGTATTATGTGTGGGTCAGATTAGCAGAATATCACAATTTAAGAGGAGCACAGAGAAATTGGAACATGCCCAGAGGAGGGCAAATAGCAAGATAAAGTATATGGGAATTATGTTGCATGAGAAACATTTTTAGCCAATGGGGATTTTCCAACTGAAACATAAGAGATTAGAGTCAGAGGGGTAGTACAGTCAATGCTTTCAAACCCATAACATATTTTTTAAAAGAATGATCCATTATATTCTAAGTATTTTGATGTCAGAATAGGGATAAATTGTTGGCCATTACATGTTAGAGTTTCCCTTGAATGTTCAATTCTCACTTACGAAAAGAAGGTTATGTTATTTATTCATTAATTAAACAGAAACTTATTGCATGATGAACACATTAGTTTCTGCTGCCAAGGAGGTCATATTCAAGTATGGAAGACAGGTCTAAACGATTATATAAGAAGGTAAAGATTCACATAATCACATCACGAGGTGATGTTGGAGCTCAGAAGAGAGAGAGATTGGTAAAGAGAAAGAAGTGAAGAGGTGAGTTTAAAAGCAGAACTCAAGGGTCTTCTCATCTCTAAACCTGCTCTCCATTCCATATATTGTATAGAAAGGAACAACTTTGCTGTCCACTCAGTTACTCAAGCTGATAGCCTGAGAGCCTACCATGACCTCACCCTCTCCTGCACCCTCACATCTAAACCCAGCAGCCTCTCATTTCTATGGATCCTAGCACCAAACATTTCTAAAAGATATGTTTTCATTCCTGTTACCATTGCTGAATTTAGAACACTGTATCCCATACCTGAATAGTTCTGTAACATCCTAACTGTTCTCCTGCCTCCAGCCTTGGCCCCCTCAAATATGAGCTCATACAGACCTTAGAGTTACTTTTCTAAAATAAAAATCACGTCATATAAATGTCCTGCTTCAAGTTCTTCATAGGCTCTTAGAGGTTAGGAAACCCCTCATTCTGTCACATAGGATATGAGGCCCTTTCCTCTGGCTCTTGCGTATCCATTCAGCTCATCTCAGATCAGCCACACATTTGTACATGCCCCACATTCTAATAGTCACTGACCCATTGTAGGGACTCTGCACTCTGCTCTGTCTTATACATCCATATCTGTATTCTCCACTTCCCTCTATCTGAAAGCTCCTTCCTCAGCTTGCCCACCTGAGAAGTCTTCTCCCCTCCGTGCCTCAGCTTTAACCTCAATCCTGTAAGTCCTCTGGGCCCCTGCACTTGGAAGAGAGACAGCATCTTTCTTTGTGCATTCCCTTTTTTTCTGCAGATCTCTAAAATAATTTCTGCCTCCACCTCTCTTCTCACCAGGTTTTGAGCTGCTGAGAAGCATGAACAAGGCTGTGTAACATAGTGGTTAAGAATGTAAATTCTAGAGTCAGGTGGCCTGGATTTGAATTCTGGCTCCATATTCTGTTAGCTGTGTATCTTTGGTTTGTTTATGGCTTTGAGCCTCAGTTTTTTATCTGCAAAACAACCCCGTGGAGTTGTAGCAAAAGAACCAAATGAGGGATCACCTGTAAAGTGCTCTGCATTGGGAGTGTGTTACCAAGAAGATAGTAGGTAGGAGGTCTTAATGAATATTTAATGCACGTTTTCCAACTTTATACTTCGCAAGAAAACTATGTTAGAATACACGCACACACACATGCATGCACACACACAGCTCTGGGGACTAGAAGGTGAGAAATTTACCTTTCATATATATTACTTCTATCATAGCAATCCATTTTTGGTCCTCAAAAGGGAAGGTTGTCCTTATAGCCAAGTCTCTCAGTCCTATAATCTTCCTGCTGCAGCATTTTAGGAGGAATTCAGTACTTTAAATCAAAGAGGTAGCTATAGAGCTACCTCAGTGACATTTATCCCTAAAGTAATAACAGGTGGGAAGAAACTTGGGGATGAAAATCTGAACCCACAGGAGCCGTTTGACTGCTCTGTTAGGGAGCAAGTTTTCACATAACTCAAATCAATACTATGCTCCAATCCAGAAGTATTAAAAACGTCTTCTAAGCAAAAACTATTTACTATGAGTTTCTATAATGTTAGAATTTGATACAAAAGGTTATACAATACAATCTTTGTAATGACACTATTTTTGGCCTGTCCTTGTCACTTCGCCACACTAAAAACATCTAAGCCTAATTATACGGTAAGATTTTTTTCCTTTATTCCTGGATTCTGAAAAAATTTTGAGTTGCAGAATACTTCTTTCTTTATATTTCTAGGGAAGCTTTCATAACATGGTGGCCAAATTATGTGAAAAATGTATCCCTGTGGTGATGTCATTTTCAAGGGAAAACATACTTGGGATATGAAGTATTCCCATCAGGAATCTCCGAGATCTCACATCTGTACTCTTAACCCCAAGAGGTTATCAAATGATGGTAGCTGATTGTAAAAGGGATGACTTCTAATGGGGTGTTGGCAGGCAGGCTGGCCAACAGTCAGAGGTCACTGCACAAATATTTAGAGAGGAAGTGAAGGCTTCATTTTTGCTTTCACTATTAGACAGCTCTCACAAACGTGCAAAGAAAGACTAATGCTTTGGATTAAGATATCCTTGTATGTGGGAAAATCCAGAAATTGATAGCTTGTTGTCAGACTAACATGGTGTCAAATGCCAACCTATAATTATTCAGTATGGGCCATATAAAGGATTTTCATAAGAAAGAGAAAATGTCCTAATAAATAAACAAAGCCAGGCCAAGAAGTTTGAAGTAAAATGCATCACCTGCCCAAATATAACATGAAGAATCCTTTAAGAATATGTAGATAGTAATTACAAGGCTGCATGGAAACATTTATTTCTTGATGACTTTAAGATGGCTGCCAATATCTAAGAGTAGAGATACTTTTAAAGTCCTCTCAGACGAAAGATATATAATGACAGGTCCTCTAATCTCCTATTCATTCCCAGAGCAAGATATGAATGATCATTAGTACAATTAGATGACGAAATTGGAAAAGTACAAGTGGATACTCAGGTGGTCTTTTAGGTGGCTTATTGGGAAAGCAACATTGGGGTGGTGGCTGGAACACAAGCTTTGCAGCAAAAATAGGTCAGAAGCCTGTCTCCACTTCTTGTTAAGTCTGCATATTTCTCAACTTCTCTAAACTCTGTTTTCGTCTTCTGTAAAATGGAGACTATCCTCAGGGTCATTTTGAGGATTAAATGAGATCATGACCATGAAAGCTTTAGCACGTTTCCTAGCATTCAAACATTATTCCAAAATATCAGTTATTGTACTGTGGAATGAGTGACTAGAGGAAGGGGTCACCTTTTGTTTCATTCATTTCACAGGGTGCAACCTGATTTTTCAGAGAGTGTTGACAAGTCTTCTCAGGGACCAGTGTCAATGTTTTCAAGCTTCACAGGAGAGCCAGAAGAACCCAGACACAGACTTCCCAGCTATAAAGTAGGAGAGAGGCCTATTAAAGCCAAGAACAGCCTAACACCAAATGCTGTGGGTCTGGCTTACAAAATAGTTTATGCTGATTCTTTGATTCATTGCTATGGGTAATGACTACTGCAGGAAGGTTGGGACCATAGTGATGGCAGCAGAAGTGAGAGTTCTAGGATGAATCACAGAATAATCACATCAGACCACATGGATTGTGCATGCCTGCCAGGCAGCTGACTTCTTTTAGTGTGCAGATTGAAAGGCATATATGAGGATTTATTGATATACTTCCAGTATCAAAAAAGTAAACACAGTCAACAGACAGCAAGGCTTGCAGCTAATTGGTAGCCCATGAATCTCTGGTTCTGGTATTGTTAGAGGAATCATAAAATGTAATTTCACATATGATGTCTTTCACAGTTACCCAATAGGAAAATTTATGATATTCTATATATATATATCACAATTAGCTGATGACAACAAAAGTAAAATATTGACTATTTCCTAAGTTGAGAAAAACTCACATTTTTATGCAATTATGCCCTAGCTATTAACTCTTCCTGCTAATTTTGTTTTGAATTAGATCTTTTTACAAAAAGATCTGACAACTTAGACATATGCTATTTATTAATAACTGTTTTATAAGGTTCAACCATCCCATAATTACATACTGTACTCACATAACCAACATCTAATGTTCTCAAAGGACTAGACCAGGCTCTGTTATTTCAGTATCAAATGTGTGAAATTAGTTATCTTCACTAGTTACAATACAAAAGATGCACAAACCCAATTAAGCCTGGAGTACTGTTTTATGTTCAGTACTTAAAAATTTATTTTTAATTGACAAATAATAATTGTATATGTTTGCATGGAACAATGTGATGTTTTGATACATGTACATGTTGCAGAATAATTAAATCAAGCTAATTATCACCTACTTATCTTTTTTTTGTGGTAAGAACACTATCTTGAGTACTCTTTAAGAGCAATCTATGATGACATGATTGCAGCTCTGAATACATATATGCATTATATATACATCTGTATGTTTATGACTGGAAGGGAATATGCACGTAACCTATTGTGATAAGTAGTGGCATTAAAACAGATTGAATTCTGATCCTTCAGAATACTACCTTACTACATTGTTAATGGCTTTCTTTTACAATTAAAACAACATAAGATGAAATGAATTGGCCCAATTTTTTGCTTCAGAAGACAGAATTTAGTGGCATCTCTTTGGGTTGATTTAGAACCATATAAGGACTTGACGTGAACATTGTGAACATGAAATTTTAATGGAAAGTAAGAGAAAGAGAGTCAAGTGTGGTGACTCCAGAATATGATGTTCAGGTATATTAGTTTCTTGTGGCAACTGCAATAAGTAACCTCAAACGGGGAGGCTTAAAACAACAGAATTGCATTCTCTCATGGTTCTGGAGTTCAGAAGTTCACAGTCAAGGTGTTGGCAGGGTCTTCACAAGTTATGATACAAAAGATGCAACAAACCCAATTACACCTTTATCTTGGAGTACTCTTTTATGTTCAGTATTTAAAAATTTATTTTTAATTGACAGATAATGATTGGATGTATTTGTGTGGAACAATGTGATGTTTTGATACATGTACATATTGTGGAATAATTAAATCAAGCTAATTAAATTATTGCCTGCTTAGCATTTTTTTGTGGTAAGAACACTGTCTTGGAGTACTCTTTAAGAGCAATCTATGATGACATGACTGCAGTCTGTGATGACATGATTGGTTCTTTCTCTGTTCTATGCCTCGGACCCAGTTTTGGTGGCTGCTGGCAATTCTTGGTGCTCCTTGTCTTGTAGATGCATCGCTCCAGTCTCTGCTTCTTTCTCACACTTGGTGTGTCTTCTTCCATTCTTTTCCCTTATATAAACACTTGTCATTAGATGTATGATCCATTCTAATCCTGGATGATCTCATTTCAAACTTCTTAATCACATTTACAAAGATCTTTTCTTCTCAAATATGGTCACATTCTGAGATTCCAAGCCATCTGCAAGCCAAGGAGAAAGGCCTCAGAAGAAACCAAACCTGCTCACACTTTTATCTTGGACTTCTCCTCCAGGAGTGTGAGAAAATAAATTTCTGTTGTTTAAGCAACCCAGTCTGTGGTATTTGTTATGGCAATTCTAGCAAGCTAATACAATGTCTTAATAAAAGCAAATTGTTTTCTTCAAGATTAGTACTCAGAAAGGAAGAGCATAACTTACAGTCAAATCCTTCAAACATTACAAAACATTCAAACAAGCATTTTATATTAGATAATATGGTATAGTTTGGAGGAAAAAACACTAGCTTGAAATGACTATAATCAGTGCTAGTTTGGGATGTTGTATGGAGGACACCTAACAAAACTGGTAAAAAAAAATCATAATAAAAGGAAACAAATTATTTCACAATTATTTCTTAGTATATAATTTCACAATTGCATAAGTTAAATTTTATTTTTTTAATTTGATTTTAAGGTGTTTTAAAAAATCAATACATTAAGTGGTTATGTTGTAGAGATAAAGCATTCACTTGCAGAATAAATAGGATGGGTATCCATTATATAATATGAATGGGTTGGAAGAATATGGCTCAGGATAAAATTTCCAGTGACAATATTATCTATAAATCCAAAAAAGTGCTAGTCCTCTATCTGGAACAATTTAGGTAAAAGTGAGAATGACAATGCCGTTATAGAAAACTGTTATGCTACTTCCAAGGTGACTGTGTTGATTATTGTATTTGCACCATTTTTTTTTCTGGTGGGTAGGGAGCAGAAAACTTTTAGTTCACAGATAATTAGATTGAGAGAAACTGTACCTGAGGAAGTAGACCCAAGGAGACTCTACTGCATATAGACCTGATTTAGATTTTGGAATCTGGGATGAGACTAGCTTTCATAAGAACCCTAAGGAGTGTTTGTTTGTTGATGATTCTTCTCCTAGCATCATTCAGATGCTGAGATTGATGGAAGGTCTGCCATCTTTAACGTGTTACATCTAGGGTCACCTTGACTATTTATATCCATTGTCAGAGAGGTTAATGTTGAAGATGCATGTAAAAAATTTGAATAAAATTGTTTTATTAAATATGAGTGAAATAAAGTAATATATTTATCAATTTTCACATGTAAATACTTGTAAGTAAATTAAGAAATTAAATATTATAAATTGAGAGTTGGTTATTTCAATTATATTCCCTAAAACTTGATGTTTTAAAGTTGGTCAAAATAATACATTTTTAGACTTTGTTATTGGAAAAGGAAGAGATTGGCTTAGGTGTGGCATCATTTTCTATTCAAGGATACATAGAAAATGTATTTAAAAATTATTAATTCATTGCTATGTTACATTACTCCCAAAAATGTGTTCTGAAGAAGAGCAGTCCCTTTACAACTTTAAAAAGACAAGTTTTTCAGTCAAGCAACTATGGGAAAAGCTGTACTCTCAGTCTTCCGCATAGTGAATCCAGCACAGATCAGCATAGTAAAAGACTGGAAAGATCTTCAGTAAAAAACTAGTTTAATTTTGTTAACCTAGCATCTCCCAAACATGATTTATTCAAAAGACAGATCTCTCTATTGTTAAAAAATAGACTTTTCTCTTGCAGCAGTTTTAGGTACAGAAGTATTGCATTGAAAGTACAAAGAGCTTCCATCAACCATCTCTTCCCCTGTACACAGTTTCTTCTGTTATTAACATCTTGCATTATTGTGGTACATCTGTTATAATTCATGAACCAATATTGATACATTATTATTAATTAAGGTACATAATTTACATTAGGGTTCACTCTCTGTGTTATACAGGACTACAGATTTTAACAAATATACCATGTAATGTACCCACCATTCCAATGTCAGGAAGAATAGTTTCACACCACCCCAAAAATGCCTTGTGCTTTGCCAGTTCATCCCTTTCCCCTTCGCTCTAAATGCCTGGCGACCATTGACCTTTTTGCTGTCTCTCTAGTTTTGCCTTTGCTAGGATGTCGGGCAGTTGAAATCATAGAGTTTGTAGTCGTTTCAGACTGGATTTTTTCATTTGGTAATATGCACCCCAAATTCCTTCATGTTTTTTTATAAGTTACAAACATTTTCCAGATTGACATGCATTGTCAGTTACGTGCATTACAAATACTTTCTCCCAGTCTGTGTACCTGCCTTTTCATTTTATTAACAAGTGTCCTGTAAATAAGAGTTTTTAATTTTAAGTAAGTCCAATCTATCAGTTTTTCTTTTATTGTTAATATGTTTTGTCCTGTCTAAGAAATAGTTGCCTAGCCTAAAGTCACAAAGATACTCTCCTATATTTTCATGTAGAAACCTTATTAGTTTAACTATTATGTTTAGATCCATCCTTCAACTCAAATTAATTTTTGTGTATGATGTGAAGAAAAGATTGAGATTCATTATTTTCCATACAAATATCCAGTTTTTTCACCACCATTTGTTGAAAATACATTTGTTCTCCATTTAATTATCTTAGTGCCTTTGTTAAAAATAAATAGAGGGAGCTATTTCTGGATAGTCTATTCTGTTCCATCTATCTATGTGTCTCTTCATATTGTTTGCTGAAGATTTATAGTGTTTCTTGAAATCAGTAGTCTTCCAATTTCGTTCTTTTTCAAGATTGTTTTGGTTATCCTAAGCCCTTAGCATTTCTATATAGATTACAAAACCAGCTTGTAAATGTCTACCAACTGCCTGCTTGGATTACGATTACAATTGGGTTGAATCTATAGATCACCTTGGAGAAAATTAATATCTCAGTAATATTGATTCTTTTTATCAATATACTTATCTCTCTCTATGTATTTAGTGTGTTTTTGGAAAATTCTCAGTTGTGTCTTTTAATTTTTAGTGTAGAAATTTTACAAAAGTTTCCTTAAATTTATTTCTAATTATTTTTTATTTTCAATATGGTTATAAACAGTATTTTTTTTTTTGAGATGGAGTTTCACTCTTGTCACCCAGGCTGGAGTGCAATGGTGCGATCTTGGTTCGCTGCAACCTCTACCCCAGGTTCAGGTGATTCTCCTGTCTCAGTCTTCTGAATAGCTGGAATTACAGGCGCCCACTACCATGCTTGGCTGATTTTTGTATTTTTAGAAGAGACAAGGTTTTGCCATGTTGGCAAGTCTGGTCTTGAAATCCTGACCTCAGGTGATCCACCCGGTTCAGCCTTACAAAGTGTTGGGATTACAGGTGTAAGCCAACGTGCTCAGCCATCAGTGGTATTTTAGAAATTTTATTTCCTACCTTTTTGTTTCTATCACAGAGCAATTTTGTAAGTCAATCCAATATTCTATAATTTTGCTATATTATTAGTTCTATTCACTTTTTTGTAGGTTATTTGAGACATTTTATCTGTGAATAACAACAGTGTTCTTTCTTCCTTCTCTTTTTTCACTATTTTATTCTTTATTGGCAGACCAGGGTTTTCCAGACAATGGCAAGTAGAAGTAGTAAAGATGAATATTCCTATTCTTCCCCTAGTTTAAAGGTGACAGTTAATATTTCACCATTAAATATGATATTTATAGATTTTAATAGATGTTCTTTATGAGATTGAGAAAGTTTCCTTCTGTTCCATGAATGTGTGTTGAATTTTTTCAAATGCATTTTCTGTCTCAAACAAGTTGATTTTATACTTTTTTACTTTATTATGTTAATATGGCAAGTTGTCTGATTTCAAATGTTAATCCAACTTGCATTCCAAGATCAATGGATTCTTATTCTTCTGCAATGTTGCTGGATTTGATATTACTAATATTATTTTATATGTTTGTGTATATATTTATATATTGCAGTGTCTGATTTGCTAACGTTTTATTAAGGATTTTTACTTGTATGCTTATGAGAAATAATGATTTGTAGTTTTGGTCTCTGTATTGGGCATTTTTGGTTTTTCTGTCAGAGTTATGCTGGACTCAGATAAGTTAGATAGTATTCTCTCCTCTTCTATTTTTGATGCTGAATTGCTGTTATTTCTTCTTTAATTTTTTTAGCATAATTCCCAGTGAAGCCATCAGGATCTGGAGTTATCTATTGTGGAAATTTTTAAATTATAAAATCTATTTTTAATAGTACAGGGCTATTTAGATTTTCTATATCTTGTGTTGTGTTTTTCTAGGAATTTGTTCATCTTATTATCAAATTTATTGACAAAGTTCTTCATAATATACCCCTATTATTTTATTATAATTTATATAGTTATCAATAGTATCAATAGTGATGAACCCTCCTTTGATTCTTCATATTGCTAGTTTGTGTTTTCTCTCATTCTCTATATCTAGATTATTCTTGGTAGATTTTATCAAGTTTATTAATCTTATCTTGGAAGTAACTTTAGCTTGTATACTTTCTCAATTTGGGGGATAAGCTATTTTCTAATTCATTGATTGCCAATCTCATCTCTATTATTTCCTTTTTTATATGAAGTCTGAGTTTAATATTTTCTCTCCCCTGCCCCAGCTTAATGAAATATAGGCTTTTATTATTTTTCTAATATATCCTTTTAAAGCCACAAATTTTCTCTAAGCATTGTTTTAACTTTATGTCACAAATTGTGATTTATTGTGTTTTCATTATCTTTCAGTTTAAAACATTTTCACATTTATTTTATTATTTCTTCTTTTACACATGGATCATTTACTTGTGTTCCTTAATCCCAAACAGTTGGGGAATTCTGAATATCTTATTGTTATTGATTTCTAATTAACTTCCATTGTGGTGAGAGAAAATACTCTTATTTTATGGCCCAATATACAAGGTTTTTAACAAACATCCAGGTTTACTTGAGAAGTATATGTATTATATTATTGTTGGATGAAATCTTCTATAAACATCAAATAGATAAAGTTGCTTGATAGTGTAATGCAAATCTTTTATATCATCACTAAATTTTTTCTACTTGTTTTATCAATCACTGAGAAAGAAGTGTTAAAACTTCCAATGATAATCATGGATTTGTCTACTGAGTTTTGTTGTTGCTATCAAAACTTTGTTTTAGGTATTACACACTCAGGATTATTATGTCCATTTGTTGAACAGACCCTTTTGTCATTATTGTATGTTTTTAAATTAATTATTAATATGATTGAGTTTAATTCCATGACATTGGTACTTGCTTTTTATTTGTCTCATTTGTTAGTTCTTGGGTCTTTTTTTCTTGTCTTCTTTTCAATTATCAAATATATTTTAGTATCATTTAACTTTGTTTACTATCTTTTTAAGAATAACTCTGAGTATTTGTGTGTGTATGATTGCTCTAGATAGAGATTAAAACATAAATCCTTAAAGTCTACATTAAATTATTATTGAGCCACTGAGTTTATAATGTAAGACCCTTAAAACAACATAATTTAACACCCCTTCCATCCTTTGTGCTATTACTGTTCTATAACCTTGATAGTACACTGTCATTATTTTTGCCTTAATTAGTCATATTTCTAAAAATACCACATGAGAAATGGATTCTTTTATATCTGTATACATGTTATTTTTAGTGCTTTTTATTTCCTCCTGTAGATCCAAAATTTCCTTCAGGTATTATTCTCTTTTATCTACAGTACTGGAAATGATTTTTCTCAGCTTCTTTTAATCTAAAACTGTCATTACTTTATTTTGCTGAAAGGTATTTTTACTGGTTATAAATTTTTAAGATTACAGTTTCTTTTTGCTTTCAGCATTTTAAAGGCCATTGCTTCTGGCCTTTATGATTTTCACTGGGAAATCAGGCATTGTTCTTATCATTGTTCCTTTATAATTTGTCTTTTTTTTTTTTTTTTGCTTTTAAGATTTTTTTCTATATCTTAGATTTCCAACCATTTAATCATGATATGCCTAGTTGTGGCTTCCTGTGTATTTATCCTGCATGGAGATCAATTAACTTCCTGGATCAGTGAATTTAACTTCTGCCCCATTTTCTCTCTTCCCTGCATCTGAGATCCCAGTTACACAAAAGTTTGTTTGATTGCCTTACAAGTCATTGAGGCTTTCTTCCTTCATTTTTCAATCTTTTTCCACTTTCTGTGCTTTGATTTTAATAGTATCTATTTTCTTGACTTCAAATTTACTGCTCCTTTCTGATAGAGTTTTTGATCTGCTTTTAATCTTATTAATAACATTTTTTTTTCTAATATTTTTCATTACTAAGATTTCTAGTTGGTTCTTTTCAGGGTTTCCATATCTCTCCTGAAATTGCCCATCTCTTAAGTCATTGGCAATCTATCTTTTTGTTTAAAATCTTTAACATATTTATCACAATTATTTTAAAGTTCTTATCTGTTAATTCCAACATCTGTGGGTCTCCTCCTATAGACTATATTTTCTCTTGAAATATAGGTCTTTTTTTCTGTTTCTTTGTCTAATAACTTTTTGTAAGTTGAACAGTATGTTTTCTTGTAGAAGATACAGAGATTCTGGCTTTTATTCCTCTAAAGTGTGATTTTTTGTTTCAGTAAATGCTAAATTACTGATACTATCTCATTTCTGAAAAGATTTGGTTTTAGGGCTTTATTAGGGAAGATTTATTTTGGTTCAGTAAAGACACAGCTC
>PVKP010020291.1:0-40993 GCA_004027715.1 Plecturocebus donacophilus
GAGAACAAGGCTTGACGGAGGATGAGTGTGATGAACTCACAGAATCAGGCTTCAGAAGGTGGATAATAAGAATCTTCTGTGAGCTAAAAGAACATGTTCTAACCCAATGCAAAGAAACTAAGAACCTTGAAAGAAGATTTAACGAAATGCTAACAAGAATGGACAACTTAGAGAAGAATATAAGTGAATTGATGGAGCTAGAAAACACAACACGAGAACTTCGCGAAGCATGCACAAGTTTCAACAGCCGAATTGACCAAGCAGAAGAAAGGATATCAGAGGTCGAAGATCAACTCAATGAAATAAAACGAGAAGGCAAGATGACAGAAAAAAGCGTAAAAAGGAATGAACAAAGTTTCTGGCTTTTTTAGTTGTTGTTTTTTTGAGATGGAGTCTCGCTCTGCCGCCCAGGCTGGAGTGCAGAGGCACGATCTTGACTCACTGTAACTTCCACTTCCCTGATTCAAGCAATTCCCCTGCCTCAGCCTCTGAGTAGCTGGGATTACAGGCACACACCACCAGGCCAAGCTAATTTTTTTGTCTTTTTAGTAGAAATGGGGTTTTACCATATTGGCCAGACTGGTCTTGAAGTCCTAGGCCTCCCAAAGTGCTGGGATAACAGGTATAAACCACCGCACTTGATCACCACCTCATGTTTGTTGTTGTTGTTGTTTTTGAAATGGAGTCTCCCTCTGTTGCCCAGGCTGGAGTGCAGTGGTGCGATCTCAGCTCACTGCAACCTCCACCTCCTGGGTTCAAGCGATTCTTCTGCCTCAGCCTCCCGAGTAGCTGGGACTACAGGCGGGGGCCACCATGCCCGGCTAATTTTTGTATTTTTAGTAGAGATGGGGCTTCACCACATTATTCAGGCTGGTCTCAAACTCCTGACCTCGTGACCCACCCGCCTCAGCCTCCCAAAGTGCTGGGATCACAGGCGTGAGCCCCTGCGCCTGGCCAAGTTTTCAGTACCTTTCTCCTGCAATGTATTGTCAACCAATGTGAACCATAACAGCACAAAGAAAAAGTAGGATACAGGAGGGAAGGAAGAAAAATCATATTCCTTAAAATGTGATGTTCTCTAAATTTTGAAGTATTTAACCGAAAGCATTAATAAGTTTTTAAGTATTTAACACAAATTGAGGTCTCTTTCCTCTGCCGGCTCCTGGGAAGGGTACGTGGGCCAGTGGTGACGACCTGAGACTGGGCTGGAAAGGCAGGGCTCTGGCTCCTATTCCATACTTTAAAGCCCAGTGAGCACATTTGAGCAGACCAATTAAGTTTCCCACCTGGAACCGGATGAAAAACCTTGCCAGATCCACCTCACATGATATCACAATTTCCTATGAAGATTGCTATTAAATTAAGGAGCTATGATGAAGACCAACTGGCATAACTGCTTGGGTTTGGTTATCCTCCAGAAATGATGAATGCCATACTTATTTAATTAGATTTTTTCAGTTATTTGAAAGGCTCCTTTCAGGAGGTTGTTGGAACACGATTATATGTGATGTTTGGCTGAGAGCAGTGACACCTAGGTCGTGACCTGTCCACCTGCCTGTGCCCACAGCAGCATTGAGCAGGTCTGCCCAGAAAAGCCAAGACAGTGGGAAAATGATCACCTGGCTTATAGCTAAGTGTGAATGCAGACTACAACGTTGTTTAGCTACACACAGCCACAGACACCAAATGCATTAGGTTGTTTTAAAACCACCAAGGATTCTAATGTTTTGTAGCTACATTTGTGGACTGGAAATGATGGAGCTACCTCAATTCCATAGATATTCTGGTTACAGTCTCCTACCAGATGTGATTTTTTTCTCAAGTTATCAATAGCAAAATGAACAAGTGAGCAAGCTCCTCCCCATCTCCCTGTGGAACAGCCAGCAATTAGGAGAAAGGAAAGTCTCATAGCTGGTGAGAGACTAGGATGTGAAGGCTGGAGGAGCTGGGATTGGTGCTGTGAAGAACAAAGCACAGGCAGGAGTGGTTAGTGCTGACCTTGTCCCAGGCACTGCAGCCAAAAGAAGTTTGCTTTTGACCAAACTTCTCAGTCATTAGCATTCATCTCCATTGTATAGATAAGGAAATAAAGACCTAGAGATGAATCACTTTCAGACGCATCCACAGTCAGTCAATAGGTGTTTGAAGTAGTTTTCTGTGTTTTTCTTGTGCCAAATACTAAACTGTTTCTTCTAGAGAAGAGAGATCTTAAAATCATGAAATCCAATAATAGCCGAGATATAGTTAGGCAGGGCTGGGCTGTTCAAATATAAACATCACTGTTAATGATGACAGGGATAATCACTATGATTAGAACCATAATTAACATTTGCTGAGTACCAACTATGGGCCAGGCATGAGTTTGGGCATTTTAAATTCTGTTTTCCTTAAGATGGGGGAGGCGATACTGCAATCATAAAATATCATCAACACTTTTTGAGACCTAAAGCGACAGAGACCCAGAAGATTCTGTGGGACTCTGTTGGTTTTGGACTGCCAGGCTGCATTGCATGTTATTTTGCACTACCTGGCAGACAGAGAGAAATATCAAATCACACACTGTCTCCTGAAGCTCCAGCAGAAGTGGACAAACAGATGCCACAAACCAATGCACAACCCCAAACCCAGGCCTGATCTGAAGGGAGGCAGGCTGTGCCTAAAGGGGAAGGACCAGAAATGTCCGGTGCCAGCAGCAATGGCCGCCATGCATGTGTTACACCATTTACCTCCCCAAAAGACTTTACAGAAGGGAAAACAGGGTACTGAGGGCTTCAGGGAGCTGTGTAAATGCCACGCAGCTAAGTAGAGACGAGCTTGGACTTGACTCCAGGCAGCTGGACTCCACAGTCTGTGCTCTGTTTGTACATTTATTTTTTTGACTGACAGTTACAAACTGTATATATTTATGGTGCACAACCTAATTTTTTTTCTTTGTCCTGATCAACTGTCCTAAGAACATGTTTTGATATACAATATGCGCACACTGTGGAATGGCTAAATTGAACTAAGTAACATATGCATTGCCTCACCTACTTACAGGTAATTTGTGGTGTGAACACTTAAAACTACTCTCTTAGAAGTGCTCAAGAATACAAGACACCGTGCTTAGCTGTGGTCACCGTGCTGTGCAGTAGATCTCCTGAAGCTTCTCCCCCTAACTGAAATGTTGTATCCCTGACCAACTGGGAGGTCATTCCTCTGCCCCAGCCTCTGGTAAGCACCATCCTACTCTCTGCTTCTGTGATTTGGCATTTTTAGGCTGTCTCTATCGGTGAGATCACACAGTAACTGTTTTTCTGCACCCAGCTTATTTCACTTAGCATAATGTCCTCCAGGTTAATCTATGTTGTTGCAGATGACATTTCCTTCTTTCTTGAGGCTGAGTAGCATCAACTGTGTATTTATAACACATTTTATTCACCTGTCAGTGGACACGGAGGTTGATTCCATATTCTGGCTATCGTGAATAGTGTTGTGATAAACGTGGGGGCACATAGGAGTCTGCACCCTTTACCATCACTCATTTCTATCTCTCTAGCTACTGTGACTTGTGAAAGGTCACCAGGAAGTGACAGCACCAGCTACGTACCAGGCGTGGAATGCAACATCATTTACATCCTTTACTCCTCCCAATCCTGCAGATTTTATTCATCACGTTTTACCAGCGAGGACCATGAATGCTTCCGTGAGGACAATGAAGATATAGAACTTATTCTACTCTCCCAAGCAGTAGTCAAAGTTTGAACCTTAGCCGATGTTCTTCAACATTACCTTATGAAATTCTTGGCAGAGCTAGCACAACTCTGAATTTAAGAAATATGAATTTAGCACCTACTCTAAACAAGTTACATGAAACTCAACCCTCTCTCATACTGGCTTGTAGTCAGTCATTAGTGATATTTGAGAGCAATAGGTCATTGGGAGAGATGGGACACAAAGCAGTCACAGCCCACAAGCTGTCTCCATGAAGATCAGAAAAGAAGCACTTCTTTCTCAAGACATCTTATGTCTATCTCTTGGGATGCTGCCATATTACACCGTTTTGTTAGAGTAAGGTCTCCTACTACCATCTGCTAGAGAACTGTTGTAAAACACATGTGAGTCCGTGGAAGCTGTGATGTGCATGGTTCCTGCAAGGACATGCACCAAACTACACACCTTAAGTGGGTGGCCTGGCTCAGCTCACCAAAGGGCTTCTTCGTAGCCTTCTGCATTTTTCCCAAGCTGGATTCCATTTGCATGTTGTGTTCTAGGACACACAGAAGCAGCTTTGTTGTTATGATGCAATGGCAGTGATCAGAAATTATCACCCCTACCATGAAAAAAAGCATGAGAATCTAAAAATACACAGACTTCCTACTTTAATGCTGAAAGAGTGATGTGAAGTCCACACGTCTACTTTTTAAAAAACAGCTTCTCACTTTGCCTCCCAGGCTGGAGTGCAGTGGTGCCATCTCAGCCTACTTCATCTTCAACCTCCTGGCTCAAGTGATCATACCACCTCTGCCTGCCAAGTAGCTGGGACTATAGTTAAGACTATTTTTTTTCAGCTAGGCACAGTGGCTCACTCCTGCAATCCCAGCAATTTGGGAGGCCAAGGCAGGCAGATCATTTGAGGTTAGCAGTTTGAGACCAGCCTGGCTAACATGGTGAAACCCCATCTCTACTAAAAATAAAAAAATTAGCCAGGCACCTGTAATCTTAGCTACTTGGAAATCTGAGGCAGGAGAATTGCTTGAACCTGGGAGGCAGAGGTCGCAGTGAGCTGAGATTTCAGCATTGCACTCCAGCCTGGGCAACAGAATGAAACTTCATCTCAGAAAAAAAAAAAAAAAATACGATTTTTTCCTTCTTTTTAGAGGTGGGATTTCACTCTGTCACCCAGGCTGGAGTGCAGTGGCATGATCATAGCTCAGTTCAGCCTCAAACTCCTGGGCTCAAGCAGTCCTGCCTGAGCTTCCTGAGTGGCTAGGACTTTGGGCACCTAGCACAACGCCTGGTGAATTTTTCTATTATTATATTTTTGGTAGAGGCAGGTTTCGCTGTGTTGCCCAGGCCAGTCTCAAATTCCTGGCCTCAAATGATCCTCCTGCTTTGGCCTCCCAAAGCACTGGCATGAGCCACCACCATACCTGGCCCTGCAAATGACTTACAGTTTGCAGATCTGGGTGTTCATTTCAGCTCTGCCGCATTCTTCCTGGTGACCTTTCACAAGTCACTGAACCTCTGAGCATTCAGTCGCTTCTCTTTCAAAAGGAATTGTGTCCCCAGCTTGTGTGCCTCACACCAGGGCCCTGTTTCTGCTTTGTGAGGACTTAGAAGCACTAGGGGAATTGAGATGCACCACATGCCTCCTGGTTCTGTATCACCATGCTGTCTTCTGAGTGCTCTGTACCCTCATCACACACATGTGAGCTCCCGTTGCCAAGCCAGGCTCTGTGTCTGATGTTGAGATACAAGAATGAAGAAAACTTTACCTGCGTAGTTAACTGGTGTCTATTCACCAGAATGAGTCATTTGAGGGTAAAGAGTCTACAGTAAGCTTTTCTCTGCCACCCCACCCTTGTACCTAGGACAGCTCCAAGGTCACCAGATGTGCCTGATGAGATGTTTTTAGTTAAATATTAAGAATAAATCTCTGCATATGACCCGGTGTCTCCTTGGTGTTAGATCTTTTTGTGGTACCAGATGACCAAACCTTAACTAGTTTCCTTGTTTCAGAAAATAAAGACTTACTATCTTAACCAACCCTGTATCTGCTTTTTAAACAACGAATTTGGGAGCATTTAGAGCATAGTGTATTGATTAATACAAACTGATAACAATGATACTTATAGCTACACTTTGTTGAATGATTCCTGCCTATCAGCTTTACAGCTCCAGGTTTACCAGGAGTAATTCCGTTCTAATAGGAAAAAACTGCTATTGCCCTTTAGACCAGAGTGTGTTATATATCTCTACTTCCACCAAGTACTTGACACTGTGTCTGTATCTTGATAGATATGTTAATTTCCTGGGCAAAAGAGAATTTACCTGGACTTAGAGATCAACCAAAGTAATTTCCTGGGTTTAGAGATTCTTAACTTTGTCTCTAAAGCGTATTGACCACCAGGTTTGTGTCAAGTTGAAAGGTGATTCTGAAGGTTGGGTCATCAGCATATATTGTTTAGTACGTTTATCAGAAGCTCAAGGGGAAACAGATTTGCAGCTTTGCTATAGAAGACAGCTTCGAGACTTGTAAAATGACATTGACAGATAAGAATGAGGAGCTACAGAAAAATAAAATAAAATTTATAGAAAAAAGGGTAATAGCCTGTAATACAGAAAGTCACTTGCAAGGTACAAAGGATTCCTGGTTTGGTAATGACTCATGTGAGGAAGGAATGAGATTTAGACAAATGAAACCTCACATAAAGAAATCCTGTGACAAAGCTGCCAAAATAGTGAGAACAATTGAAATCCACCACCTGATTAATAGGCGGCAATAGTTGTGCTTTCTCTGTGAATATTGCTATAGCTAGAATTATTACTCCATTCTGAATTCATATTTACATTCTAAATACGTTTATATCTATTGAAAATTTTTCCATCAAAATATACATAATGATATATTATCAATGTACTTGAAAAATTAGAAATATTTTAATAATTCAAAATAAATATTCCACTCAAGAGAATAGCAGAATAGCTTTTCTCGTGTTCATTATTGTTGAAAAATGCTTGTAGCAGTTATTTATATACATACTTTAAAAATAATTTTTACTAGTTCTGTTAATTGACAAAATTGGGAAAGATTATGAATTTCTTTTATGAAGAGGAAAATGAAATTGAGATGTGATCATATCATGGTAACTCATTCAGGAATCTCATATAAGCATTGTTAGGTGAGTCATTTTGGTGGGAGCAGGGCAGCTCATTTTAAGGGTGATATTGACAAAGAGGGTGTAACACAGATGGCAGGAAATATGAAAAATGTCTTATGTGTAGAAACCTAGAATATTTATCCAAGGAGTCATAAATAATAACATAAAGGCATAGCGTGTAAACAAACAATCCCTGTGTACTGAATATCACCAAACATCAAAGCTAGGAGTCCAAAACAGGATGATTAAAACAAGTTATGAGAAACAAACATATAACAACAAAAATGTTTTCAGAATGAAACAAGCTGCCTCTGAGAATAGACTTCGCTACTAGGTACATTCTGGAGAAAATCTTTAAATTTTAGGATAACCTCTGGGGTGACTCATGAAGTCCTTTCTTACTATAAGGTTGTGTGCCCCATGGTGATAACATCTTGAGTTAAATTACCGTCTGAATCCTAACCCACATGTCTGGGCTCACCTCTGCCATGACACTCACTCCCTTTGCCACAATTCCAAAATGTTTGTATTTGCAAACTCAATCTGGTGAAGTATTGAAATGTTTGAACGAATTCTGTGTTTCTTGATACAAGGCAGTTTGTGGAACATGTAAGTGATTTGAGTCTTCCAGGAATATTTAGGTTCCATTTCTCTCCGTGTATACAGATGCTTCCCTATTCTAGTCACAGTGGATTAATTTTGTGGGAAATAGTTAAGTCATGGCTGAGCAAAAAGCAAAGTGTTTCCAATCATCAGTGTGTTTTTTTCTTCCCATGAGAAAACATACTTCCTTTAAATTTAGGAAGACGTCAAGCCACCTCACTTCCTTTCTTTTTTTTTTTTCACTTATTTTTGCTATTCACTTTTACTTGTGCAAAAATAAAGGAAAACTCTGGAGATATCTTAAAAAAAAAAAAAGTACGCTATTTAGGTTCAGTTTCATGTTACAGACCTAGAAAGCAATAGTGTCTTTGTGGTCAAACAGAATTTAGGAACAAGGCTGAGAGAATTTTTCTTTAAGAGTGATATTTCATAAGACTTGTAAAATATAAATACAGAATAATAAATACAGAAAACACTCTATGATGCCAGCTAACAAGCTGCATGAGAAGCCTTATCTGTCTCATGCATAAATCCCTATTGCAAAAGGCCCCCTGGCCAGCAGGAAATCAACGTAACTAACCTCACAATGGAGAGAACTTTTCCTGCCGAACTGCAAGATCAAAGCAGGCCTTGTGGAAGACATGGCATTGGATCCGGTCCTGAAAGATAGGAAGAATTTGAAGTATAAAGTGGAATATTTTTCAGCCATAAAAAGAAGAAAATCCTGCCACTTGCCACAACACAGAGGAACCTGGAGGACATTGTTAAATAAAATAAGCATAGGAAGACACAGACAGACAAATGCTGCATGATCTCACTTATGTGTGGAATCTAAAAGGGTCAAACTCGGCGAGGCATGGTGGCTCACACCTGTAATCCCAGCACTTTGGGAGACCAAGGCAGATGGATCTTCTGAGATCGTGAGTTCGAGACCAGCCTGACCAACATGGAGAAATCCCATCTCTAAGAAAAATATGAAATTAGCTGGGTGTGGTGGTGTATAGCTGTAATCCCAGCTACTCGGGAGGCTAAGGCAGGAGAATCACTTGAACCCAGGAGGCAGAGGTTGCAATGAGCTCAGATCATGCCATTGCACTCCAGCCTGGGCAACAAGAGCAAAACTCTGTCTCAAAAATAAATAAACAAATAAAAGTGTCAAACTCATAGATGCAGAGAGTAAAACAGTGATTGCCAGGAGTAGGGGAGAAGGGAAACTGGGTTAGAGGCTGGGCAAAGGACTCAAGCTTTCAGTTATAAGAGGAATTAGTTCTGGGGATCTCATATACAGCATGGGTAGTGATGAATGTGTTAATTGATTTTGGTAATGATTACACAATGCATACATATGTCAAACCATCATGTTGCGCACTGAAAATATTCCATTTTTGTCAGTTAAATATTTCAAAATTTAAAAAATATATTTTTAAAATAAAATATAATAATGAAATAGACTATCATCATGGTTAAGTAACCTTCCCAGATACAAGGAGATAGAAAACTAGAATATTCTCAAGTATGCAGAAAGAGCCACTAAAGCTATGCAAGTCAATAAATGTGATATACCACATAAACAGACTTAAAACAAAAATCACGATTATCTCAATAGACACAGAAAAAACATTTGACAAAATCCAGCATCCCTTAATGATTAAAACCCTAAGCAAAATCGCCATAGAAGAGACATAACTTAAGGTAACAAAAGCCATCTATGACAAACCCACCAACATGATACTGAAGGGTGACAAGCTGAAAGTATTCCCCCTGAGAACTGGAATAAGGCAAGGTTGCCCACTTTCACCACTTCTATTCACCATAATACTGAAAGTCCTAGCCAAAGTAATCAGACAGGAGAAGGAACTAAAGGGCATCCAAATTGCTAAAGAGAGGAAGTCAAACTGTTGCTGTTTGCTGATGATATGATTGTATACCTAAAAAACCCTAAAGACTTCTCCAAAAAGCTCCTAGAACAGATGAATGAATTGAGCAAAGTTTTAGGATACAAAATTATTATACACAAATCAATAGCTCTACTATACACCAACAGCAACCAAGCAGAGAATCAAATCAAGAACTCAATCCCTTTTACAATAGCTGCAAAAAAATAAAATAAGTAAATCCCCCCAAAACCTTAGGACTATACCTATCCAAGAAGGTAAAAGACTTCTACAAGGAAAACTACAAAACACTGAAAGAAATCATAGATGACACAAACAGATGAAAACACATCCCATGCTCATGGGTGGGTAGAATCAATATTGTGAAAATGACCATACTGCCAAATGCAGTCTACAGTTTCAACACAATTTCCATCAAAACACACCATCATTCTTCACAGAACTAGGAAAAGCAATCCTAAAATTTATATGGAACCAAAAAAGAGCCCTCATAGCCAAATCAAGACTAAGCAAAAAGAACAACTCTGGATTTCAACTGATTTCAAACTATACTTTAAGGCCATAGTCACCAAAACAGCATGGTACTGATATATAAACAGGCATATAGACCCATGGAACAGAATAGAGAATCCAGAAATAGAGCCAAATACAGCCAACTGATCTTCAACAAAGCAAACAAAAATATAAAGTGGAGGAAGGACACCCTATTCAACAACTGGGGCTGAGATCATTGACAAGCCACCTTAGGAAAATATCACAAGTATAAAAATCCACAGCAATATACTAAATTGTATTTGGCAACTGATTAAAACAAGAATTGAGTAGTAAGAATTGGCAGAATTTATTAGTACTCTCCAGAGGAGAGAGATATTGGGGATAGAGAGTAGTCTGGCCTTGTCCTGTATATCTATATGGATCTGGGGTAGTCTTCCCAATTCATGTGACCTGTGTACAATACCCCTTAAGTGCATCCAGTTCCTCCTGGGCTAGGCCGTGTTGCATCCAGGCCATTTGTACCTCCTTTCCTTCTTTCTGTGGCCGCTTGCCCTTTCCCTTCATGTTCCAGGCCTTCTTAGACTTTTGGGGAAGCTCTATTTGGTAAAGAGAGCTATTAACCACCCACTTATGCAGCAATTTGGTGTTATGCTAGTTTGCTTTCCTGTAGGAACAACCTCAAACTCTCAGTGGCTTATACCAACAGCTACATTCCACTTGGGTTATATGAGGGCCAAATGTTGTCTGTTGGTCTGATCCATGGCTTGCTTTTACCCCAGGGTCTAGGCTAAAGGAGATGCCCTCTCTTGGCAAATGCCATGCTCCTGCTAGAGGTAATCTTGGACTGGGCGCACTGATATTTCGCTGCTCATTTCATCAACCCCACCCAGCCACTGTGGGGCAAGCCAGTGTTCCTTGCTTGTGGGAGATGCTGTACTTTGCATGCAATGGTGAGAAGAGTGAACAGCAGGATGTGATTAGTCAACGGCTACCTGAAGCCACTTTCTTTGCTAAGTGGACCTCAACTCAATGGTCTCATTCTGAAAGATGTGATATAATTTCTCACTTGGAATCATAATTTCTCTCTAATAGGCTCTGCTGTTCCCTTGCCAGTCAAGGGGATTGAAGGGGATTGAAGCTGTGCCCCTCCTTCACAGCCACTAGCTTCTGGCAGACATTCCTGATGCTGACGTGCTCCGCAGAGTGCTGAGCTTTGGGGGAAATCCTGTTGCATGGTGCCAGACCCTCTTTCTTCATCTCATAACTCTATCACAGAGTTGGTCTACCATGGATGAACTTATCCTAGGTTCAAGATATTCTGCCCAGGTGACTGGGTTTCTTCAGCGACAGATGGACCACTGCTCTTACCCCTCATACCTGCTTCATCTGAGCCACTGGCCAGTGGCCTCATCCTCCAAAGGCAGCTGGGCCATGACAGCTGAATAATAAAAAGCAATGCTCTGCTTTGCTTCCAGATTCACCAAGAATCCTCTGGCTACTAATTTTATATAGCAGATTTGCATTTCGATCCACATCCTTAGGTGCTTATGAAATAAAACTTGGATGCCTTTTGATACTCATGTCCTGAGTATGTACCCAAAAGTGGAGTTGCTAGGTCATAGGGTACGATTTTGTTCAAAACTGACATACTGTCAATAATTTTCCAACTTAATGGTCATAATTTATGTCTACACCAGTAATATGTTTCTATCAATCTTTAAATTTTAGCCATCATGAAGTTAAGTAATATGATGACTCTGGTTTTGCTATTTTTGCTTAGGATGACTGGCTCTTTTGTGGTTCCATGCGAATATTAGAATAGTTTTTCTAATTCTATGAAAAATTACATTGGTAATCTGATAGAAATAATGCTGAATCTATAATATAGACATTTTAACAATATTGATTCTTTCAACACATTACCAAGTAATGTTTTTGCATTTGTTTGTGTCATCTATGATTTCTTTGAGTAGTGTTTGATAGTTCTCTTGTGTACAGATTTTTTCACCTTCTTGGTTAGATGTATTCCTAAGTATTTTTATTTTTGAGGGGGAGTGCTATTTTGAATGGGATTGCACTCTTGATTTGGCTCTCAGCTTAAATATTATTGGTATATAGAAATGCTATTGATTTGTGTATTTTGATTTTGCATCCTGAAGCTTAACTGAAGTCATTTACCAGGTCTAGGAGTTTTTTGGTGGAGTCTTTATACTACAAAGCTGCAGTAACCAAAACAGCTTAGTACTGGTATAAAAATAGACACATAGACCAATGGAGCAGAATAGAGAACCCAGAAATAAGGCCACACACTTACAACTAACTGATCTTTGACAAAGTCAACAGAAATAAGTAATGGGGAAAAGACTCCGTATTCAGCAAATGGTGCAGGGAAAACTGCCTAACAATATGCAGAAGAATGAAATTGAACACTCACCCCATATACAAAAATTAACTCAGAAGGATTAAAGACTTAATTGTAAGACCTGAAACTATAAAAATACTAGAAGAAAACCTAGAAAGTACCCTTCTTTAGAATGGCCTTGGCAAATAATTTTTGGCCAAGTCCCTGAAAGCAATTGTTACACAAACAAAAACAGGCAAATAGGATCTAATTAAACTAAAAGATTTTGCACAACAAAAGAAACCGTCAAACAGCGTAAACAGACAACCTACAGAATGGGAGAAAATGAAAATCAAAACTACAATGAGATATCATCTCACATCAGTCAGAATGACCAATATTAAAAGTCAAAAAATAACAGATGTTGGTGAGGCTGTGAAGAAAAGGGAAATTTTGTGTATTGTTGGTGGGAATGTAAATTACTACAGCTACTGTGGAGAGCAGTTTGGAGATTTCTCGAAGAACTAAGATGTGAACTACTATTTGATACAGCAATTTTATTACTGGGTGTATGGCCAAAGGAAAATAAGGCATTCCACTGAAAAGACACATAAGCTTGTATCTTCATTGCAGTGCTATTCACAATACCAAAGACATGGAATTAATCCAGGCACCCATCAACTCTTGGATTGGATAAAGAAAATGTGGTACTCACACATCATGAAATACTATGCAGCCATAGAAAATTATGAAATAATATCCTTTGCAGCAACATGGATGCAGTTGGAGGTCACCATCCTAAGTGAATTAATGTAGCAACAGAAAACCAAATGTCACATATTCTCTTATAAGGGGGACATAAACTGTGGGTATATGTGAGCATAAAGAGGGAACAATGAACACTGGGGACTCTGGAAGAGGAAAAGGAGGGGAGAAGGGCTAAAACCTTCCCATCATGCAGTATATTCATCACATGGGTGACAAGATCAGTAGAGGCCCAAACCTCAGCGTCATGCAATACACCCTTCTAACAAACCTGTATATGTACCCCCTGAATCTAAAACAAAAATGCAAACAAATACAATTTAAAAAAATGTAGGCCTCTTGATGAGTATACAGTGTTTTCTCTTGGTTGGTTTCCTTTGCATTTTCCTGATGATTAATGATGTTGAACAACTTTTAATGTGAGCATTGATCATTTAAATACCCTTTTATTATGAAATGCCTGTCCAAATGTTTTCCCAATTTTTTAATGAGTCTTTTTCTTACTGGCTTATAGAAGCACTTTATAACATCTAGGCATAGGACCTTTGCTGCCATGCTTAAAATATTTTCTCCTACTCCGTGATTTACATTTTCATTATTTAAATGTTGTATTTCATTGAAGATAGGTTCAATATTTTAGTGTAGTCTAACTTATCAATCTTTTTTATGTTTAAAGCTTCCTATACAGTGTCTAAAAAGTCTGTTCCTACACCAAGATCATTAATATACTCCATTAGAATACATTCTAAAATTTTTATTGCTCACTAATTGTATTTAGATTTAAATTCCACAGGGAAATTACAGTATGTGCATCTATGAGGTATATAATAAGGCTCAAGTATCTTTTTTTTAACATAAATACTCAAGTCAAGACTATCATTAAAATGACTGCTCTTCCTTCACTGTTCTGCAGTATTACCTTTGTCTCCATTGAGTGTACGTGCATCTAGTTCTGTTCTTTTGTCATGTTCTGTTGGTATGTTTGTTTATATTTACATTCCTACCATAATGTCTTGCTAATATATCTTTAAAGTAACTTTTAATATTTAATATTGACTTGTTTCTGAAATAAGCCAGGCACAGAAAGACAAATACTAAACCAGGTGCAGTGGCTCATGCCTGCAATCCAACACTTTGGGAGGCCAAGAAGAAAAGATCACTCGAGCCCAGGAGAGACCAGCTTGGGTAACATAGGGAGACGCTGTCTCTACAAAACTAGGTTTAAAAAATTAATCTGGTATGGTGACACAACCTGTGATCCCAGCTACTTGGGGAGTGCTGAGGCAGAAGGATTGCTTGAACCCAGGAGTTCAAGTCTGCAGCGAGCTATAATCACACCACTGCACTTCAGCCTGAGAAACAGAGTGAGACCTTGTCAAAAGAAAGAAAGAAGGAAAGAAAGAAAAGGAAGGGGAAGAAAAGAGAAGAGAGGGAGAGAGGGAGGGAGGGAGGGAAGGAAGGAAAGAGGAAAGGAAGGAAAGAAGGAAGGAAGGAAGAAAAAAAGGGAGAGAGGGAGGGGAGAGAGAGAAAAAGAAAGGAGGGAGGGAGGGAAGAAGGAAGTAAGAAAGGAAAGAAGGAAGGAAGGGAAGGAAGGAAGGTATTACATGATCTCACATACATGTGAAATCTAAAAACCTGGTAGGAGCAGAGACTAGAATAATGGTTACCAGGGCTTGGGGAGAGGGGGAAATGGGGAGATGTTGGTCAGTGGACCCAAAATTTCAGTTAGACAAGAGAAGTAACTTAAAGAGCTCTGTCGTACAAAATGGTGACTGTAGTTGACAACAATGTATTGTATACTTACAAATCACTAAGAGAGTAGATTAACGTTCTCAGTACTAGAAAATAATAAGTATGTGAGGTAGCACATATGCTAATTAGCTCGATTTAAACATTCTACAGTGTATACATATATCAAAACATCATTTTGTATCCGTTTAACATACAATTTTTGTCAATTAAAATTAAATATAGGCTGAGCTCGGTGGCTTATGCCTGTAATCCCAGCACTTTGGGAGGCCAAGATGGACAGATCACCTGAGGTTGGGGATTCGAGACCAGCCTGACCAATATGGAGAAACTCCATGTCTACTAAATATACAAAATTAGCTAGGCATAGTGGTGCATGCCTGTAATCCCAGCTACTCAGGAGGCTGAGGCAGGAGAATCACTTGAACCCAGGAGGCAGAGGTTGCAGTGAGCCAAGATCGAGCCATTGTGTTCCAGCATGGGCAACAAGAGCAAAACTCTGTCTCAAATAAATAAATATAGTTGGCTGGGTTCAGTGGCTCACGTCTGTAATCCCAGCACTTTGGGAGGCTGAGGTGGATGGATCACCTGAAGACAGGAGTTCAAGACCAGCCTGGCTAACACAGTGAAACCCCATCTCTACTAAAAATATAAAAATTAGCTGGGTGTGGTGGCACACGTCTGTAATCCCAGCTACTAGGGAGGCACTAAGGTCCACTTCCTGGAAGAGACAGCATCTATTTATATTGTCTGGAATTCTACAAAGATTTCTCCTTCTTCTTTCTTGTGTATTTACTTGTTTATTTAATCATTCATTTATATCAGTGTAACCTCATGTATATTCATTTTATACTTTGGGGTGTAAGCCAATACTGTGTTATTTATTTTATTTCGGGGTAGCATCTATGTCTCTCTGATATACCCCATCCTTTTGTTTGTTGAGTATTTTCTTTATTCTGGTGCTTGGAGATGATCCAGGCTTTTCTGGCTATCTTTTGCCTTAGGGCACAGACTAGCACCTCCAGTATCGTGTTGAATGCCAAAGGTAAGAGCAGACATTCTGTTTTCATTTGTAATCTCTGAGAAGGCTCTTACATTTCTTCATTCAATATGAAAATACTTTTCTCAGATGAAGAAAGCATATTCCTATTTCTAATTTATCGATAGATTTTTTAAACAATCATAACTAGACAGTTCAATTTTTTAAAATATTTTCTCATGGAGAATCATGTTGATTGATTTTCAAATGTTAAGCTAATCTTGTATCCCTGGTCCCCAACATGACCATGATGTATTTTCCTTTAGGTATATGTCACTAGACTCAGTTTGCTAATGTTTCCATTTGGATTTATTTTGTATTTTTATTTTTATTTATTTTTTAATTTTTATTTTTTATTGCATTTTAGGTTTGGAGGTACATGTGAAGAACGTGCAATATTGTTGCATAGGTACACATGTGGCAGTGTGATTTGCTGCCTTCCTCCCCTTCACCTGTATCTGGCATTTGTCCCCATGCTATCTCTCCCCAACTCCCCACACCCCACTGTCCCTCCCCTATTTTCCCCCAACATACCCCAGCGTATAGTGCTCCCCTCCCTGTATCCATGTGTCCTCATTGTTCAACACCTGCCTATGAGTGAGAACATGCGGTGTTTGATTTTGTGTTCTTGTGTCAGTTTGCTGAGAATGATGGTTTCCAGGTTCATCCATGTCCCTACAAAGGACACGAACTCATCGTTTTTGATGGCTGCATAATATTCCATGGTGTATATGTGTCACATTTTCCCTGTCCAGTCTATCATTGATGGGCATTTGGGTTGGTTCCAGGTCTTTGCTATTGTAAACTGTG
This sequence comes from Plecturocebus donacophilus, assembly GCA_004027715.1. Lineage (NCBI taxonomy): Eukaryota > Metazoa > Chordata > Mammalia > Primates > Pitheciidae > Plecturocebus > Plecturocebus donacophilus. The sequence goes on from PVKP010020291.1 coordinate 16,561, forward strand.
CTGCAATGAACATTTGTGTGCATGTGTCCTTATAGTAGAACGATTTATAATCCTTTGGATATATACCCAGTAATGGGATTGCTGGGTCAAATGGAATTTCTATTTCTAGGTCCTTGAGGAATCGCCACACTGTCTTCCACAATGGTTGAACTAGTTTACATTCCCACCAACAATGTAAAAGTGTTCCTCTTTCTCCACATCGTCTCCAGCATCTGTTGTCTCCAGATTTTTTAATGATCGCCATTCTAACTGGCATGAGATGGTATCTCAATGTAGTTTTGATTTGCATTTCTCTAATGACCAGTGATGATGAGCATTTTTTCATATGTTTGTTCACTTCATATATGTCTTCTTTGGTAAAGTGTCTGTTCATATCCTTCGCCCACTTTTGAATGGGCTCTTTTTTTTTTTTTTTTAAAGACAGGGTTTCACCATGTTGGCCAGGCTGGTCTTGAACTCCTAACCTCAGGTGATCCACCTGCCTCGGCCTCCCAAAGTGCTGAGATTACAGGCATGAGCCACCACACCCGGCCTGCTCTTGCTTCTCTAGTGCTTTTAATTGTGATGTTAGGGTATCCATTTTAGATCTTTCCTACTTTCTCCTGTGGGCATTTAGTGCTATAAATTTCCCTCTAAACACTGCTTTAGCTATGTCCCAGAGATTCTGGTACATTGTGTCTTTGTTCTCATTGGTTTCTGTCAGAGTCTGACCCGCAGACCCTGACTCAGTGATGAATGAACAAATTCATTCAAACACAAATCTCCAGTGAGAGTGGGCTGGGGGTCCATGGCCACTCACAGACACTCCTGAGAGAGATAGCAGCCATGGCCCCAACCAGTTGACACTCTAGGCATTTATTCAGTATCGATTTAATAACAGAGGCTCTGAGTCAACACACTTATGGATAATGATTAAAGTCTGGATTCCAAGGCCTAAAACAAACACCATTTGTGAGTGATAAATCTGGTTACCCTCCCTCTGAGAGAGCCATCCGGTCTGCAAAAGATTAAAGGTAGTTTTAGGATCACATGAGTAATCAAGTTATTTAGATAAACTCCCCCATGTTCCCTAGTTATTTGCTTTTCTTTATCAACTAGGTAAAGGGGATTAGGCTGCCTTCAGCTGAAACTTCTACTGAAACTATATAAACTTCTCAGCCTTCCAAGAAGGGTTGTGACTATATTCTATAATTTTACTGTCTTTCCAGCCATCCCAATGGAACCCCTAAGGTTTTAAAGAGCTTATTTATTTCTGCCTTAATTTTGTTATTTACCCAGTAGTCATTCAGAGGCAGGTTGTTCAGTTTCCATATAGTTGTGTGGTTTTGAGTGAGTTTCTTAATCCTTAGTTCTAATTTGATTGCACTGTAGTCTGAGATTTCCATTCTTTTGCATTTGCAAAAGAACGCAAGTGTTGTAAGTCCAGTTAGATGGTCAATTTTAGAATAAGTGCAATGTGGTGCTGAGAAGAATGTATATTCTGTTGATTTGGGGTGGATATCAATAACTGTTTATAATGTATAAGGCTGTAGTAATAGTCCTATTTTCCTGTCTATTAGGTCCACTTGGTCCAGAGCTGAGTTCAAGTCCTGAATATCCTTTTTAATTTTCTGTCTTGTTGATCTGTCTAATATTGATAGTGGAGTGTTAAAGTCTCCCACTATGATTGTGTGGGAGTCTAAGTCTCTTTGTAAGTCTCTAAGAACTTGCTTTATGAATCTGGGTGCTCCTGTATTGGGTGCATCTATATTTAGGATAGTTAGCTCTTGTTGCATTGATCCCCTTACCATTATGTAAATGCCCTCCTTTGTCTTTTTTGATATTTGTTGGTTTAAAGTCTGTTTTATCAGAGACTAGGATTGCAGACCCTGGTTTGTTTTGCTTTCCATTTGCTTGGTAAATATTCCTCCATCCCCTAATTTTGAGCCTGTGTGTGTCTTTGCATGTGAGATGGGTCTTCTGAATACAGCACACTGATGGGTCTTGACTCTTTATCCAATTTGCCAGTCTGTGTCTTTTAATTGGGGCATTTAGCTTGTTTACATTTAAGGTTAATATTGTTATGTGTGAATTTGATCTTGTTATTATGTTGCTAGCTGGTTATTTTGCCCATTAGTTGATGCGGTTTCTTCATAGTATCAGTGGTCTTTACAATTTGGTATGTTTTTGCAGTGGCTGGTACCGGTTTTTCCTTTCCATGTTTAGTGCTTCCTTCAGGAGCTCTTGTAAGACAGACCTGGTGGTCTCAGCATTTGCTTGTCTGTAAAGGATTTTATTTCTCCTTCGCTTGTGAAGTGTAGTTTGGCTGGATATGAAATTCTGGGTTGAAAATTCTTTTCTTTAAGAATGTTGAATATTGGCTCTCCCCCCTTCTGGCTTGTAGGGTTTTCTGCAGAGATCCGCTGTTAGTCTGATGGGCTTCTCTATTTGGGTAGCACAACCTTTCTCTCTGGCTGCCCTTAACATTTTCCCCTTCATTTCGACCTTGGTGAATCTGAGGATTATGTGTCTTGGGGTTGCTCTTCTTGAGGAGTATCTCTGTGGCATTCTCTGTATTTCCTGAATTTGAATGTTGGCCTGTCTTGCCAGGTTGGGGAAGTTCTCCTGGATAATATCCTGAAGAGTGTTTTCCAACTTGGTTCCATTCTCCCTGTCACTTTCAGGTACACCAATCAAACATAGGTTTGGTCTTTTCACGTAGTACCCTATTTCTTGGAGGCTTTGTTTCTTCCTTTTCATTCTTTTTTCTCTAATCTTGTCTTCACACTTTATTTCATTAAGTTGATCTTCAATCTCTAATACGCTTTATTCTGCTTGATTGATTTGTCTGTTGATCCTTGTATATGTTTCACGAAGTCTCGTGCGGTGTTTTTCAGCTCCATCAGGTCATTTATATTCTTCTTGAAACTGGTTATTCTAGTTAGCAATTCCTCTAACCTTTTTTCAAGGTTCTTAGCTTCCTTGCATTGGGTTAGAACATGCCCCTTTAGCTCAGAGGAGTTTGTTATTACTCACCTTCTGAAGCCTACTTCTGTCAGTTCATCAAACTCATTCTCAGTCCAGTTTTGTTCCCTTGTGGGTAAGGAGTTGTGATCCTTTGGAGGAGAAGAGGCATTCTAGTTTTTGGAATTTTCAGACTTTTTGCGCTAGTTTTTCCTCATCTTCTTGATTTTTGATGTTGGTGATCTTCAGGTGAGGTTTCTGTGTGGATGTCCTTTTTGTTGACGATGTTGGTCCTATTCCTTTCTGTTTGTTAGTTTTCATCCTAACAGGTCCCTCTGCTGCAGGTCTGCTGGAGTTTGTTGGAGGTCCACTCCAGACCCTGTTTGCCTGGGTATCAGCAGCAGAGGCTGCAGAATAGCAAAGATTGCTGCCTGTTCCTTCCTCTGGAAGCTTCATCCCAGAGGGGCACCTGCCAGAGGACAACCGGAGCTTTCCTATATGAGGTGTCTTGTTGACCCCTGCTGAGGGGTGTCTCCAGTCAAGAGGCATGGGGTTCAGGGACCCACTTGTGGAAGCAGTCTGTCCCTTAGCAGAGCTCAAGTGTTGTGCTGGGAGATCCCCTGCTCTCTTCAGAACCGGCAGGCAGGAACATTTAAGCCTGCTACAGCTGTGCCCACAGCCGCCCCTTCCCCCAGGTGCTCTGTCCCAGGGAGATGGGAGTTTTATCTATAAGCCCCTGACCAGGGCTGCTGCCTTTCTTTGAGAGACGCCCTGCCTGGAGGAGGAATCTAGAGAAGCAGTCTGGCTACAGTGGCCTTGCAGCGCTGCAGTAGGCTGTGCCCAGTTCAAACTTCGCGGGCAGCCTTGTTTATACTATAAGGGGAAAACTGTGTATTCAAGCCTCAGTAATGGCGGATGCCCCTCCTCCCACCAAGCTTGAATGTCCCAGGTCAACTTCAGACTGCTGTGCTGGTAGTGAGAACTTCAAGCCAGTGAGTCTTAACTTGCTGGGCTCCATGGGGGTGGGATCTGCTGAGCAAGACCACTTGGCTTCCTGACTTCAGTCCCTTTCCAGGGGGGTGAAAGGTTCTGTCTTGTTAGCATTCCAGGTGCCACTGGATTATGAAAAAAAACTCCTGCTGTTTGGTGTTTGCCCAAGTGGCTGCTCAGTTTTGTGCTTAAAACCCAGGGCCCTGGTGGGATAGGCATCCGAGGGAATCTTCCGGTCTGTGGGTTGTGAAGACTGTGGGAAAAGCATAGTGTTGGGTCAGAATGTACTGCCCCTCATGGCATGGTCCCTCATGGCTTCCCTGACCCTTTGTGCTTCCCAGGTAAAGCAACACCCCACCCTGCTTCAGCTCACCCTCCATGGGCTTCACCCACTGTCTACCAGTCCCTTAGTTGGAACTAAGGTTCCAATGGATACCTTAGTTGGAAATGCAGAAATCACCTGCTTTCTGCATTGATCTCGCTGGGAGCTGCAGACCAGAGCTGTTTGTATTTGGCCATCTTGCCAGCCACTCCAGGGTTTTTCTTTTCTACTGCATCATCAGGCTACAAATTTTCTGAGCTTTTATACTCTTTCTCTTTTAAAACAGAATGCTTTAAACAGCATCCAAGTCACCTTTTAAATACTTTGCTGCTTAGAAGTTTCTTCTGCCAGATACCCTAAATCATCTCTCTCAAGTTCAGAGTTCCACAGATCTCTAGGGTAGTGGCAAAATGCTGCCAGTCTTTTTGCTAAAACATAACAAGAGTCACCTTTCCTCCAGTTCCCAACAAGTTCCTCATTTCCATCTGAGACCACCTCTGCCTGGACCTTATTGTTCATATCACTGTCAGCATTTTTGTCAAAGCCATGCAACAAGTCTCTTGGAGGTTCCAAACTTTCCCACATTTTCCTGTCTTCCTCTGAGCCCACCAAACTGTTTCAGCCTCTACCTGTTACCCAGTTCCAAAGTTGCTTCCACATTTTTGGGTATCTTTTCAGCAACACCCCACTCCTGGTACCAGTTTACTGTATTAGTCCATTTTCATGCTGTGGATAAAGGCATACCTGAAACTGGGAAGAAAAAGAGGTTTAATTTGACTTACAGTTCCATTGGGGAACTGATTCTGGGGAAGCCTCAGAATTATGGCAGGAGGCAAAAAGCACTTCTTACATGGTGGCAGCAAGTAAAAATGAGGAAGAAGCAAAGTGGAAACCCCTGATAAACCCATCAGATCTTGTGAGACTTACTCACTATATAAGAACAGGATGGGGGAAATGGTCCCCATGATTCAAATTATCTCCCACCAGGTCCGTCCCACAACACATGGGAATTATGGGAGTATAAGTCAAGATGAGATTTGGGTTGGGACACAGAGCCAAACCATATCAGTAACTGTTTATAATGTCCAAGGCAGTAGTAATAGTCCCATTTTCCTAGTGAAGAGTATGACTTAGGTTTAGTACTTTCAAACCCAGTGCTTTGCCTTTCCCTCCTGTCACAGTAAAGCCTTCATTCATGCATGGAAGTCTTTTGAACACACTTAGCCAAAGGCTTTGAGTTACTTACCTGCCCCTGCTTCTATGATAGCCTAATTTGCAATGAGAAGGCAGATACTTCATTATAATTATTCGTTGGGATTAGAGATCTTTGACCAGTTGAGGGTCCTGGCAGAGTGAGCTCTCTTGGATCACCTGGGCCCTTAGAAATCTGATGGTCCTCAGAACTGGTAAGGGGCTCAGGCCTCAATGTACCCTATGCCTTGCTTGGGGTAAGCAGAGAGCAAGGGGCTGGAACAGATGAGGGGCAGCTTCCCAGGGTTGTATACATGCTGCCCCAGGCTCTGTCATTGCTCTGCTTAACTCCTCTCAACCATGGTGGTGGTGATGATGAGAGTAATGATAATTGGAGCAATGATAATAATAACCATTTATGGTTGATGCAGTGGCTCACACCTGTAATCCCAGTGCTTTGGGAGGCTGAGGCTGGAGGATCACTTGAGTTTGAGGCCAGCCTTGCCAACATAGCAAGACTGTCTCTACAAAAAAAATAAAATAATAATTAGCTAGATGTGGTGGCACACACCTGTAGTCCCAGCTGCTGGGAGGCTGAGGTGGGAGGATTGTTTGAGCCTAGGCAGTTGAGGCTGCATTGAGCCGTGATCATGCCACTGCACTCCAGCCTGGGTGACAGTGAGACTTCATCTGTAAAAACAATAATCATAATAATAACCATTTAGTTAATAATAACCATTAGAGAGTTTTTAAGGTGTGGGCATGGTGTTAAGCATGTAACATACTGTCTCTCATGTAATTCTCATGACTCTATGAAAAGTCACCGTTCTCTTTTCCAGATGAGAAACCAGACTATAGTAATTTGTTCAAGATCACCCAGTCAGCAAATGGCAGGTTTGGAACTCCAGCATCTGTGTGGGTAGTCATTTCTCCTCTGTTTTCTCCTTGGCTGCAGGAGACCAGGCGCCTGGATGAGATGAAGTCGGCCATGCGGAAAGGCCACAACCTACTGAAGAAGAAAGAGGAGAAGCTGAATAAGCTGGAGTCTTCTCTTTGGGAAGAGGTGCAGCCCCATGGCCACATAGCCTAGTGTGGCCCCGGCCTTCCTCTTCTGTTCTTGGGATTGGGTTGGGTTCTTTGGTCCTACATCAGGGGGAGTTGGGCCTCTAGGGTCCAGGATTGGGCAGTAGGTTTGTCTGCTGGGTGACGAAAGTGGCAGTGGCTTCAGTTCTGAGTTTGTTGAAGACACCTGTGGGTTTGGATACCTGTGCTAAATGGTCCTGAGTATACCTGGAACTTCTTGCTAAAGGTGCCTGAGAAGAGGGCCTAGCCCTTACCCTGTCCTGGTCCCTAAGGAGAGGTATGACTAGGGTGTCAGGAATGGACACACATGAGAGGTTTTCCTACCTGCCCTGGGACCTTGTGCACTTTCCTGGATGTCTGAGGCTTAGATGTAGCAAGGGAAGGCTTAGGTGGAGTCACACTGCAGGGAGAGCTAACTGGGAAGGGAGGTGGGGGTCTGTGTGGTCCTGATGGCACTGTTGTCTATGTCTCAGGCATTTGAGACATATGCTTAGCCTTGTCTCCCTCCTACCCTGCTGTGAGGCAGCCTGTGTGATTTGCCTCCCCCAGGGTGCCTGGTGGAACTCTGGGCCCCAGAAGAGTCTACTCACCAAGTCCTCAGTCCCCTACACATCACAAGGGTAACAGCCTATATGCCGCCTTGAATTCATAGCAACAACATTGCTAGGAGAACAAGTGGAGATGGCCATGTTTCACAGGTTTGCATAAGGAAACCAGCTTAGAGACAAAACATACAGGGGAACCTAGCTCAGTATCCTAGCCACTTCTAGGAAGGAAAGAGGAAGGGTGGAAAGCACGTGGTAGGGGTCGGTCATAACTGCTGCCTCTACCCCACAGGCCTCAGATGAGGGCAGTCTGGGAGGAGCCCCCACCAAGAAGGCGGTAACCTTCGACCTCAGTGACATGGACAGCCTGAGCAGTGAAAGTTCTGAATCTTGTTCCCTGCCTCACAGTGAGTGGTTGGGGGCAGCAGAGGAGTGAGTCAGGGAGACATGGGGTGAGGACCATGGTATCCATGGAATGGGAGGAACTTGCGAAATGGAAGAAAGAGCCTCCTTCCCTCAGCCCTGCAGAGAGGCGCCTCTGTGAGCCGGTGTCTGGACTAGATGCTCAGTCAATGCTGGGAAGGAGCCAGGACATCTAGGTTTGCCAGCACATGGGGCTGAAAGGTCAGGGAAGCCTTCTGAATGCTGCAGAGCACTCTGTAGTGTGGCCCCTGGCCCTGCCCAGGGCCTGCGGGGGAGGGTGTTCTCTCTCAGCTGCTCTGGCCTGTATGTGACAGAAGGGCCCTTTCTTTTCCTTCTCTCTGAGGTCCTGCTCTGGAAACCTGTTCCTCATGGCCAGCTTCTCACCTGCACTGTCTGGAACACAGAAGCTGTGCCATTCCCTGACCCACTCATGAGGCTGAGGGGCTGTTGTCTGGGGAAGCGGGAAGGAGTGGCCAGTAGGGTGCTGTCCTGCCAGCTGTGTCTGGAGATGGTCCAGGGTCCTGAGATTGAGTCCTTTCCCACCATCCACCTCTTTTCTTTCAGTCGCCTCAACCTTCCGCAATATCCATGGGTTGAGCCACTCCCTCCGGCAGATCAGCAGCCAGCTGAGCAGCGTCCTCAGCATCCTGGACAGCTTCAACTCTCAGTCGCCGCCACCGCTCCTCACCTCCACACCAGCCCACCTCCCTCCCCGGGCCTCCAAGAACACCCCCACCCCCACCTACTACAGCTCCCTGGCCAGGTTCTCAGCCTCTTCATCTGCTACGCCCACGTCCACCCAGTGGGCCTGGGATTCAGGGCAGGGTCCCAGGATCCCCTCCTCTGGGGCTCAAACAGTGGATGACTTCCTGTTGGAGAAGTGGCGCAAGTATTTTCCATGTAAGCCCCACTCTGGGCGGAGCCTTCCCATGTGCCTCCTCCTCCCCTTCCTTCTTTTCTTCTACCCTCTTTCTCCTCCTCCTTTTTTCCTCTTCCTCTTTTGCATCCCTTTGCCCCACCTCTCCTCTCCCAACGTTGCCATAGTCCATTGCTCCATTGACTCTACCTGTGGGTCCCTGGGGAAGGAGACATTGTGGGTGACCCTGCAGCCAGAAGTTCTATAGGTCAGGATGGTTTAGATGGAGCCTGGCTGATTGGGGGCCTTTATTATGGATTCTGGAGCTCAGCAGAACCTAAAAGATCATGTTGTCATTATCTTAATAGCTACCATCTTGTACAATACATTATGGGCCAAGCAGTTTACATATATTTTTTTCATTTAGTTCTTGTAATAATTCTCTGAGGTAGGAATTATTTATCCCCATTTTACAGATGGGGAAACTGAGTTTCAGAGCGGTTAAGTAGTATGTTTCAGAGTACCCAGTGAGTGAGTAACAAACTCAGTTTGACTCCATGTCTCTGTGACTCCAGGATTCTGCTTGGAACCTCTTGGCTGTGTGGCCAATTCTTGCTTCTGAGCCAGGTGGCTTCCGCTGGTCTCAGCCCTGCTGAGGATTATGAAAAGCCATAAAACACAGGCATTTGAGGGAAAACGAAATATCTTCTTTCTGCCCTAACCCAAATTGCAAAGTAGATTGTTTTAAATATAAGTAGGACCATTCCTGTCTCTCATCTGTCTCTGGCCTCCAGCTACTGAACCTTTTCCTTTTATTGTTTATTCTGGGGAGGCAAGAGGTGCTGCGGTGGTGGCCGCAGCCCATTTCTGAGCCCTGTCCCCACGCTCTTCCAGCTGGCATCCCACTGCTCAGCAACAGCCCTGGCCCGCTGGAGAACAGGCTGGGTTACGTGTCTGCCAGGTGAGCCTCCCTGAGAGCTGGTTGGGGTGGAACCTCAGTCGAGCTGCTCACTGCGCTTCCCTGGGCTGGTGGACCTCTAAGGGGAGCAGACCTCCTGGTTTTACCTCAAGAAATCAGGCAGGGCTCTAGTTCACAGAGCTGTCCCCACTTGCCTGGGTCTGAGGCGCCCTTCGCAGCCAAGGTCCCAGTGGGGAAGGGCTGGCCTTACTCCACCAACCCCCTGTGGGGAGGAGACAGCCCCTGGTTGGACCCCGCCCCCACCCCTCCCTCTGGCCCCACCAGTCCTGGAGGTCTGGCCTTTGTCTTTGCCCTTGAGCTCTTGTTTGCTTCCTGTGGTTCCCTTCTTCCCCAAGTCCTGCTGAGCAACATCTGGACTGAGAGGGACACCCTGTGGAGGAGACAGACGAGCAATTATTTAAACCGATTATTAATTTTCCACTCATTTTATTCTTTGCCAAATGTATCCCCCCCTCCCTTCCTTAGGCCCCTAACTGTGAAGTACCCCCAACCATTCCTTTGGCCAACTTGAGAACTGACACTGGCCAAGGATTGAGTTGACAGAGGAGAGCGCTTTGCTGATGAGATTGGCAGGAGCAGGCAGATGTGGGAGCCCAGAGCCTTGTATCAGTAGCACCCAGCAAGGGGGCAGAAGGCATCCACAGCCTTTCCTTTTGGGAACTGTTCTGGAGGAGCATCTGTTTTGAAGCTTTGAATTGCTAAAGGCCTTGGAAAAAACTGCCCTGGTAGCTGAGAGGAAGAGGGAGGAGGCTATAGATGTGATGGCCTCTGCGCATCCTCTGGCACTCCCATCCCCCATGCCTCCTGTCTCCCCGCCCATGCTGTCTTCTTCCTTCCCAGTGAGCAGCTCCGGCTCCTACAGCACTCCCATTCCCAAGTCCCTGAGGCAGGCAGCGCCACCTTTCAGGGCATAATTGAGGCCAACCGGAGGTGGCTGGACCATGTCAAGAATGACCCCAAGTTGTATCCTTTTACCTGGTTCTCTGTGCTTGTACCCTGAGGGGCTGAGGAGGGTCCTGTTTAGCCTTTGACCCTTTCATGGCCTCTGGCCATGCCCAGTGACTTCAGTTTCCCTTCACCATGTGGCCAGACATCTCTTCTCTTCAGCGCCCAAGCCAACAGCTACTTTGAGCCTCCTGCAGCTGGGCCTGGATGAACACAGCAGAGTGAAGGTGTACCGCTGCTGAGGCCCTGAGCAGGGGCTTGGGGCAGCCTGACCTCTCCTCCACCCAGACCAAGTGCCTGAGGAGCGGCCTGTGTTCTTCCATCTGAGAAAGCACTCTCCTGCCCCCTTTGCTACTTGCCCCACTCGGGACTTGCAGGAGCCACCAGGGACCAGGGGGTTGAGTGGAACAGTAAAGCCACACACTGTATGACCACATAACCTATCTTGGGCTGAAATGTGTGGACTTGTATGAGCTCCTGTATTGACATGGGAAGCTGATGGTGTGCCGTGGCTGTGGGGCATCGGGGCCGGGAGCCCTTTGGGAGGAAGGGAGGTGTTAGAGGAGCTGCCTTCGAGGCTCAGGGAGTCCCTTTGGAGCTGGTTGGTTCCTTGGCCCTGCAGCGCACTGCTTGTGGCTCCCAAGAAGGTTGTGTGTACGGTTCTTTGTTTATCAGGACAAAACCGCCCAGCATGTATGCACCCTGGGACCCGGTTTCTCTGGGCCCACATCTGTCTCTAATACCTCAGCCTCAGAGCAGACGCTTTATTTTTTTTCTTTCTTAATTTTTAAATGCCTCCTTTCTTGAGCATTCCATCTTTCTTCTTGACTCTCTCAGGGTTGGGCTCAGCTGTCTAGAGCGATGCTGGAGGGTGCTGCAGGCTGTCCCTCTGCAGGCACTATGCTTTCCTCAGGGCCTGTCTTCAGGAGCACCCCTCCTGCTCCCTGGAGCCATCCCAGCTAGAGTCTTAGGTCTCAAGCACAGCTTCTCCAGGAGGCCACAAAAGACTGGGATAGCTTCTGGTCCTTGTGACGTTTTTTAATCTTCCTAAGACACATTGAGTATATTCGTGGGTGTTGTTTCCATCGTCTTTTCCACCTGTGCCACCCCTGCCCTGACTGCATGGCTGCCTCTTTTCAGGCAAGCAGGTAGGCAAGGGCCTAGGTTGGTGCCCGGCCCTGGCCGTGAGGGGTTTTGTGCAGTTGGAGCTGGTGCCATTGCAGCAGAGCGTCCTGCAGCCCCACTTCCTGTCAGCGGGCTCTTGGGTGGGGGGTTTGCAGGGGATATTCTCTGATGTTTGTCCCATTGTTTAAATAAAATGCACCTTTTTTTTTTCTTGGAAAGCTGTAGGGTAGTCTTTGCCACTCTAACAGACAGAAACTAACTCCCGCTGTCCTCCCAACTCATTTCTTGGTCATGGAATATGAAAGTAAGATCCAGCTGGCTACTTATTTCCTCAGATGCTTTTTAGGCGTCGGCCTACCACACAGAAAACTTCATTTCATCTTGTGCCTCATTCTGTGTGCTTTGGGAATAGCTCATGTGATGCAGCCAACTCTAGTGATAATCCTGGGTTTTTTCTGCATCAATTAAATCTATGCAGGTCCATTTTCTACAAGGCAGTCATGTAAATATGTCTCCTCCTCTTTGAAGGCCTTTGCCTCCTTCCTGAGAAAGGAGGAAGGAAAAATGAATATTCATGGAACACTGCCCTATGTAGTATCTGATTTAATCATCACAACAATGTAGATATTGATGTAGATGTTTTCTGCTCTATGGTTGAGGAAACCAAAGCTCAGAGACCTTTACATGCCTGGGGTCCCCAGTAACGTAGCTGAGCTCCCGACATGTGCAGTGCCCCCACACTCCATCCCTGTACCCCCAGAGCACTGTCTTCCCTGCTACTAGTCTTTGGGAAATGCTGAATTCGCCGTCTCTCCCTTTGCTCCCTTCACTGCTGTCCCACTTACCAGCTGGAGACCCACTGTGCCATTTCCCAAAGGCTGATTGGTGTTTTCTCCCATGCAGACAAATGCAAGATGAGTCCCCCAAAGTCCCTAAGCTGGCAAAGTTAGGAGGGTTTTTCCTGCTCCAGTGGTGTGAGCAGCCTAAATAGAGTCAGATTTGTAGCAACAGAATTGGTAGGAGAATAAGCCAAGATGGCCACATTAAATGGATTTGTGTAAGAAAACCAACCTGAGGACAAAATATGGAAGATACCCCAGTTCTGTGTCCTAGCCACTTTCTGGGGGGAAGGAGAAGGCAAGCTAACATTGGTTGAGAGCTTGCTTTGTGCCAGGTGCTTTTCATATGTTATTGTTTGTAATCTTAACCTTAATGACGTCAGTGTTCTTATTTCATCCATGAAGCAACAGGCTCAGAGAGGTGAAATCACTGTAGCCTAAGATCATAGAGCTCGTGACCCAGTATTTGAATCCAGATCTCTGAAAGTCGAGATCTGTTAACCAGGCTCTGCTGTGTCAGCATCTCCTACCCTCCTGGCATGCAGAACAGTCCTGGCCAACTTGGTCTGAAGACCTGGGTTGCAGGAAGGGGTTGGCTTCTAGCTGGGGGAAAACCTTCTTGGGTTAGGGTTTACAAAGGGACTGTTGAAAAAGATTCCAAAATTGTCCCATCCCTCCTCTCATGGGTTTTAGAATTTAGCTGGGGAGACTAGAATCATAGATGTTTGGAGCTGAAAGGGGCCATTTAGTCCGTTTAGACCGCTGTGACAAAATGCCATCAACCAGGTAGCTTTTAAACAATTTATTTCTCACAATTCTAGAGGCTGAAAATCCAAGATCAAGGTGTTGACAAATTTAGTGTCTGGTGAGGGGTTTCTAGTTCATAGAGGGCACCTTCTGTGCCCTCACCTAGTAGAAGTGTAGGATTCTTGGCTTCTTCAGCCCCTTCTAAGGGCACTAATACCAGTCATGAGGGCTACACCTTCACATCCCAATCGCCTCCCCAAAGGCCCCGCCTCCTCATGTCATCACATTGGGGATTGGGTTTCATCATAGGGATTGGGGTCCATAGCGGAGCCTTTTGGATTACTTCTTCAATCCACTTGGGTTTTGCAGTAGAGGAAACCGCCTAGAGAGGGTACATGCCCCAAGTTGCAGTCACAGTGGCAGAGATGGGAATAGAACCAGTGTCCTAACTTCCTGGCCTGTGGCTTCAGAAAAAGAGTTTTTTTTTTTTTTTTGTAATTCCATGTAGCTGGAATTACAGGCGTGTGCCACTACAGCCAACTAATTTTTTTGTATTTTTGGTAGAGATGGAGTTTCATCATGTTGGCCAGGCTGGCTTGAACTCCTGACCTCGTGATCCGCCCACCTCGGCCTCCCAAAGTGCTGGGATTACAGGTGTGAGCCACCGCACCCGGCCTCTAGTTCTTTTTAGTTTGAAAACAATTCTTGCACTCTTATTTTCCCCTTCCAAGAAGCTGGTGGTTCACACGGGCCAGCACACGCATTATCAAAGACCTAGTTTGTTTCTAGTAAGTGAGTTCATTGAAATGGGAGCCTTAATTTATTTGAGACATAACACAGCCACTCTCAAAGGAGAGAGGTGCTGGTGCCCTGCTGTGATAAGCACTCCTAACATCACAATAGGGTTCAGGAGATGGCAGACATTTGCAAATATGAGCCTTTGTAATTTAGAATCTACCAACATTTTCTATCAGGTGGAAGGAGAGGAAATGGCCACACATACACACCCCATAGTGCACTTAGCTCCATTGTGAGTCAGAAAGTCCGTGTCTTAATCCAGTAGAACCCCAGCTCATATTACACTGTCCCCACCAAACTTATCACCCTGACTGTTTTCAGTGCTTTTAGAAGATGTAGTGGCATTTCTTCTAGAGATGGTGGAGGAGTCTCCTTGCCCAGCAGCCCTCAAAGTCCTGGTCCTTCCCTATGAGGCCCTGCAAGGGCTCACTCTTGGAGAGTTCAGTAGTTCCTTCTCTCCCTTTCCAGGGTCTCTGAGGCTAGTGTGACTGTTGAGAGGCTCCCAGCCATGCTCTCTGACCCTCAGGCTTGGGTTGGGATCCCAGCGCTCGTTGAAATCAAGCAAAGAGTGATGGGTTGCAGCGTGTCTGTGGAGGTGCTGGTGCCTGAGAGCGTAACAATAGAACAGGCTCCTGCACATAACTTTTGGGGTGGACCAATGGCCCCACTTTGGAGGTGAGGGTTAGGACAAGATGGCCCCACAGGAAGGATCGCCACCTATCTTCCCTAGTTGGGTCAGATCAGCTGGTTAGTGTTCTCTCCCTTTTGATTGTTCTCGAAAGAACCGTATCACTTTCATCCATATCTCAATCGTTTACCCCAGGCCCTGACCTCTGATCAGATGGGGGCCTGGATCTGGATCATTGGGATGATTGATCTGGAGCTGGAAGAGAGCTGCTGTTTGAGTCAGCTCAGCCATAGCCCTCCCCCTGGAAACCTTACTGTCTCCCTAGCAGCCTTCTCACCATTCAGGGAGGGCTCTTTGGTCTGTGATGGAATGCTGCGTGGTTGGGCAGCACAGCCTGGGAGGGGGCTGCCCCCATTTCCAGGAAGCACAGATCCTCTCCCCGCTCTGGCAGGATGGGGTGCAGGTAGTGCTGTAGTTTTAAAAATTCTAGGATGGGACAGGTCAGTCTGCCTCATGACTTTCACTCCGTGGGGTAGAGCAGAGGGTATTGGAGACATTTCTGATTGCCCTTGCTGAAGAGAGATACCTATTCTTGGGAGGTCAAAAGCAGAGGGACAGTTTGGTGAGTCTCACTCTTGGGGTTAAAAGCAGGGAGGCTAGGAATCAAACAAGGATTTCCACATTATCCTTTATAAGGAGGTTGTGAGGATGAAAGACGTTCTTACAGCAGTGTTCGACACATAGTGAGGCCTTAATAGATGTGAGCTGTTGTCATTGCCCTGGCAGGGAAGCCGGGAACCATGATGGAGATTCTGCAACCTGTGTGACTTCCCATGAGTAACAGCAAGAGTCTTGAACACAGAGGACAAGACAGATGGCAAGGAAAATGCTGGCCGAGGCATTGTATTCCTCTTCGTGGCCAGTTGTGTGTGACAGGGAGAGAGGGAAGTGGAAAGTTTAGACCCTGGGGCTGGCAGGCAGGAGGCAGAGCAGAGCCTGGCAGGCTTGAGACGGTGCCCTGGGTTGGAGCACACGATGGTCTCCTGGGGCTTCCCATGAGGAGCCAACACCTACCCAATGGGCCTTGGAGACTGAGAACATAGGCTCCACTGCTCTCTCTCCTAGTGACCCGTACCCCTGTAGGGCCAATGCTGGTGTAGCTTAGGTACCTAGGCCTGGAAAGTGGCAAAGGTCGGGAGTGGAGCTGGGGCTCTCGTGGATTACCTGTTATGTTAGGCTGGCTTCAAGACTTTATATCATGCCTCCAAAAGCCCTGGGCTCAAGTTCTGACTCCCAGGCACTAGTGGAGTATCTTTGGGAAATGATCCTCTTCCTAGGCCTCAAGTTTCCTTATTTGTATAATGGAGCAGAAGATACCACACACTGAGGGGGTGAATGAAATAATCTAGGACGAGTACTGTGGGTGAAACACCTTGTAAATTCCAGAGCGTTGTGGAAATGCAAGTATTTATTGAACCTCTGCTTGAATGCCTCCAAGGACAAGGTGATTATCACCCCCTGAGGCAGCCAGTCCTGCTGTTGTGCAGTGCTGAGCTGGATGCTGGGGAGTCTTCTCTTATAGTTCTGCTGTGGACGCACATGGAAAAAAATGTCCCTCTACTTGTTCCACATGATAGAATGAAATAGAGTCACAGATCCCGCTCCCTTCCGCTGCTTGTCCCCCTTATGAACACACACAAGCGTGTGCACACACAGTACTTAAAGTGTAGTGCTTGCACATTGACATTCTCACAGGCCTCTTACTACCAAAGTAGCTCCTGTTTACTTACTACCAGCCAGGGCTAAGTGCTTTACCTACCTGCAGATCTCACTGATCCTCACAGCAATCCTATAAGGTAGATACTGATCTCCTCCTTACAAGACAAAAAAAAAAAAAAAAAAAAAAAAAGATGAGAGAGCCTTGGAAGGTGAAGCTAGTCGGCCACAGAATGAGAGTGCAAACCAATGGCCTGTAGCATGGTTGCACACATAGGCACTTGTGTGGACAGTGTACACCTTTATGAATGTAAGCCCTCCCTCCCGGCACAGGTATTGGAAGGCCAGATTGGGGACTGAGAAGGAGGTTCAGGGCAACCTCTTTCTTGATGGTGAAGAGGGAAGGTCTCTGCTCTGCCCTTTCTCCTCTTCTGACCTGCTCTCTCCTGCTTCAGAGGCTGGCAGAATCTGACTAAAGGCAAAACAGCGTTGGTGCCCTCAAATAAATAGCTATTGTCTCTTCCTCATCCCCATTTCCTCTTGGAGGAAGTTGGCAGCCCTGGGGCCTCAGCAGCATCCACTCTGCTGTAGTCACAAAGAGGATGGTAAGGGCAGTGCCTGGGTGATCCCCTCCTCAGAAACCTCCTCCTGGGGGCAGTCAGACAGATCTGTGGCTCTGCCATTGACCACCTCTGTGCTCTGGAAAAGTGACTGTCCAGCAACTCGGCCTCAGTGTATTCATCCGAGAATGAGCTTATTCAATGCACCCAGTGACTGGGAAGTGCCAAGTACACAGTAGTTCCGCCTGAGCAATAGGTATCCCTGCACCCAAGGCCCGCGATGAATTCCCTTCCGCTCTCGGGCATCGTGGACCCTACCCTTTGCTTAAGCTCTGCCCAGGGACACCCCAAAGCCCTACAAAGGCTCTACCTCCTACAAGGAATCCCTGCTCGGCTCGAGGGCAGTCTGACCCAGGCAGGTCAGGCAAATCCTGGCTTCCCTGGGATCTGACCTTCTTCTGGTCTGATGGTTTGTATCTTGTCTAATCCCCATTTCATAGTTAAAAGCTCTTTATTTTTTTCTCACCCATGTAGAAAGTTTATTTTATTGTACTTTAAGTTCCGGGGTACATGTGCAGATCTTGCAGGATTGTTGCATAGGTACACACATGCCATGGTGTTTGCTGTCTCCATCCCACCCCCACCCCATCACCTACATCAGGCATTTTTCCCAGTGTTATGTTAAAAGCTCTTTAACCTCATCATTTCCATTCAGTCTTATCAACCTGGCAGCGCAGGAGTTATTCTCCCATTTCATAGAAGAGGAAATTGAGGCCCACGAGGGCAAAACGTCGCTTTCATGGAGCTGGCAAGGGAGCAGCGGGATTGACTCCACAGCCCCTGTGTTTCCATCACAGTGCCTGCCACACAGTAGGAGTTCTACACATGCCACCTTCCAGGTGCTGCCTGGCTTTCTGGAAGGGATCCCAAGTGGTTTGGTGAGCATTAGCTTTGGAATTCAAGCCCTGGCCGATGCCTCTTGCTGGCTGAGTGGCCTTATACAAGTCACCTGACCTCTTTGACTTCTTTCTTAGGCAATAAAATGGAGATCATACTTCGTCAGGGCAAAAATTACAAACACATTAATTTCGCATCCGTAGCTCCTTCCCATGAATCACCAACGAGGAGGCCTGTCTTGCCTGCAGTTTCTCCCACCTCCTCTGCTTCCCCTGTGCCCAGCTGTTGCTGTTTTCTAATGCAAAAGAGGGGGAAATGAATGCTAAGAACATTCCCTAGAGGAGAGGAGGGTGGAGCTGGGCAGGGCTGGAGAAGAGCAGGCAGTGTTGGGGGGATGCGGGAGGCACAGGCCCCTTAGAGTGCAAGTGCATGTCACTTTCATCTGCTCATGTGGATCCCTTCAGGATTACAAATGAAAAGCAGATAACTTGAGTTATTTAAAACGTTCCTTTTGGTGGCTGGATTGAAGTTCTTTGACACTATGGCCCTGAGACTGAACCACCTGGGTTTTGTGCTCATAGGAGTTACTCTTTCTTTCTTTTTTTTTTTTTTGAGACAGAGTTTCACTCTTGTTGCCCAGGCTGGAGTGCAATGGCGCAATCTAAGCTCACCGCAACCTCCACCTCCAGGGTTCAAGCAATTCTCCTGCCTTATCCTCCCCAGTAAGTGAGATTACAGGCATGAGCCACTACGCCCGGCTAATTTTGAATTTTTGTAAGATGAGGTTTCTCCATGTTGGTCAGGCTGGTCTCAAACTCCTGACCTTAGGTGATCCGCCCACCTTGGCCTTCCATAGTGCTGGGATTACAGGTGTGAGCCACCGCGCCCAGCCGGGAGTTACTCTTTCTTACCAGGTAGTGGTAAAGGTAGGAGATATCCGTGCTAAGTGGTTAGCAGGGTGCTTGACACAGGTGGACTCTCAGCGAATGGCAGTATTGTTCCTGTTTTGTCCTGTTTGTGTTGTATTGTACAGGATAGTATCCTGTTGTGTTTTCTGGTACCTTGGGGATATTATGCGGAGAGAACCAATGTTTCAGGAGATATCGGCCTTCACTGATCTATTTGCCCATTTCTCCCACAGTTCATCCTTTGTTATCTCACATGTTGTGCTCCTGTGAAGTCAGGCACTGTCCCTTCTCTGGGAGGGACAGTGGAACCCTTCCCTACCCTTGGGGAGCCTGTCTGCTGAGGACAATGTTCAAACACCCTCTGTGAAGGTCTGCTGCGTTGGGAAGGGATGAGACTTGTTTCGTGGGGCCCCCAGGAGTCGCAGTATCGAGCCCTGTGAGTAGAAGTTGGAAGGGCCCCCCCAGGCTTAATGTGAGGGAAATTTTGCTGGTAGAGCTGTCCACAGGTGAGATGTGCTGACTGGGGAAGTGATGGGTTCTTCATCAGGAGGTGTGCACGGGAAGGCCAGACCACCCTGGCTGATTGCAGAAGGAATTCACAATTTGGGTGGAAGTGTGGAGTAGGTGGCGTTGAAGGTCTCTTTGAGTCCTGAGATTGTGTGATTTTTAGAGACACTAAAACCAAGCATGGGCTGGGTGTGGTGGCTCACACCTGTAATTCCAGCACTTTGGGAGGCCGAGGCGGGCGGATCACAAAGTCAGGAGATCGAGCCCGTCCTGGCTAACATGGTGAAACTCCATCTCTACTAAAAATACAAAAAGTTAGCCAGGCATGGTGGAACGCACCTGTAGTCCCAGCTACTCGGGAAACTGAGGCAGGAGAATCGCTTGAACCCGGGAGGTGGAGGTTGCAGCGAGCCAAGATCACGCCACTGTACTCCAGCCTGGATGACAGTGAGACTCCCTCTAAAAAAAAAAAAACAAAACAAAACAAAAAAACAAGCATGGATCACCTCCAGGATAATCCTTCTAGCTGGCATCTGTTCCTCCTTTGGCCTAGAATATTGTTGTAATTGCCCAGAAGAGGACATGGATTCTGGGAGGAAGGACAGAGCCCTGACTCAGGGTTCATGCTCAGCCTGATTCTCCTGCAGATGCCCTCCTCTCTGAGCTCACCAGAGGCTCCCTTTGCCTTTGCCTGTGTAGGAATCCAATATGCAGGGGAAGAGGAGGTGACATGGTACAGGGGGTGGATGGGTGGGTGGATGGGAAGATGCCCTGGACCTAAGCTATCAGGGGAGAATTTCTATGGGGAGCCAAGTTCCCCATCATCTCCTGCATAAATTAAGATGATGTTAGTTGTTGTAAAAATAAACTCCAAAATATCAGTGCTTCATACAGGTTTATTTCTTGCTCACATAAAGTCCAGTTGGCATTGGAGGGGATAAAGGGGCCTCTGCTCTACATAGATGTATAAGGCAGGCTGATAGAGGATTTGTCATCTTCAATAAATGGCTTCCAAGTTCACCTTGGGCATTGACTTCCAGTTGGAGAGAGCAGATGGTGGCCAGGGAAGTTCTTAGGAGCTGCACCTGAAAGTAGCATGTATTACTTACGCCACATTCCACTGGTTAGAGCTCAGTCTCATGGCCTTCTCTCGGAATTGGGGGTCTGGAACTGTAGTTACAGGATGGGCAGTGACTTCCCAGCAACAATCGTGCACTGTGGAGGGTATCACGAGGCTTTGGCAGACAGCTAAGCATCCCTGCTGCTCCCTGATGCAGGCTTCCCTCCTCCCGCCTCCTCTAGGTTGCACACACTCCAGGGAGTGAGCCTTTGAGTGCAGGAAGAGACCCATGGGCCCTTTGCATCTACAGTGCCCGGCTCAGTGCCAGATCATTGGAAGTGCTTCGGGGTATCTGGTGAATGAACAAATGCTTGGGTGTCATTTTGCTTGTTAAAAATACAGATGCGGCCAGGCATGGTGGCTCATGCCTGTAATCCCAGCACTTTGGGAGGCTGAGGTGGGCGGATCACGAGGTCAGGAGTTCGAGACCAGCCTGGCCAACATGGTGAAACCCCGTCTCTACCAAAAATACAAAAAAATTAGCTGGGCGTAGTGACGCATGCCTGTAATCCCAGCTACTTGGGAGGCTGAGGCAGGAGAATCGCTGAACTCGGGAGGCAGAGGTTGCAGTGAGCTGAGATCAGGCCACTGCACTCCAGCCTGGGCAGCAGAGCAAGACTCCATCTAGGAAAATAAAAAAAAAAAATACAGATGCATGGTGAAAAACAGTTTGTTGGTTTCTCAAAATGTAAGACATAGAATAAGCATGTGATTCAGCAATTTCAGTCCTGCCTATAGTCCCAAAAGAATTGAAAAGAGGGGCTCAAACAGATCTTTGTACACCTGTGTTCATAGCAGCATTATTCACAATAGCTGAAAGGTGGAAGCATCCCAAGCGTCTGCCAGGAGATGAATGGAGAAGCAGAATGTGGTAAATAATGAAATATCCTCAAGCAGGAATGGAATTCTGACACATGCTACAACATGGATGGAACTTGGACATGGTGCTAAGTGAAATAAGCCCGAACCCAAAGGACATATATTGTGTGATTCCACTTATCTGAGGTACCCAGCATAGGCAAATTTGTAGAGACAGAAAGTAGAATGGTGCTTGCCAGGTGCAGAGAAAGGAAAATGGGGAGTTACTGATTAATGGGTACAAAATTTCTTTTTGGAATGATGAGAAAGTTCTGGAAATGGATAGTGGTGATTGTACAACAAGGTAAATGTACTTAATGCTGCTGAATTATATATTTTAAAATGGTTACAATGGTGAATTTTATATTATGTATCTTTTACCACCATAAAAATAAAAATGTTGGTCAGGTGCAGTGGCTCATGCCTGTAATCCTAGCACTTTGGGAGGCCAAGATGGTGATTGCTTGAGCTCAGGAATTTAAGACCAGGCTGGGCAACATGGTGAAACCCCATCTCTACTAAAAATACGAAAACTAGCCAGGTGTGGTGGCGAGTGCCAATAGTCCCAGTTGCTCGAGAGGCTGAGGTGGGAGGATCACCTGAATCAGGGAGGTTGAGGCTGCAGTGAGCTGTGATACCATCACTGCACTCTAGCCTGGGCTATAGGGTAAGACCCTGTCTCAAAAAAAAAAAAAAAAAAAAATTGCCACATACCAACAAATTCCTATTCCGTCAGGATTGGCGAGAGCTGGGCTTCTGTATTGTTAAAAGATCTCCTCAGGTGAATCTAATGTGCACCTAAGTTTAAGACCCACTAGTCTAGCTCTGGTTGTTGGAATGGGGGAACAAGGGGTGATCTCTCTGAAGATCTTCTTGAGGAGGGCTTCTCAGACTTTGATGTGCATATGAGTTCCCTGAGGATTTTGCTGAAGTACAGAGTCTGATTCAGTGGTCTGATTCTTAGGGTGAGGCCTGATATTTTGCATTTGTAACAAGCTCCTAGGTGATGGTGATGCTGGTGCCACTGGCCTGTGAACCACACGTGGAGTATTAAGGCTCTTGAGGGCAGATGGTCATCTTGTCCATGGTAGGTAAAGTGGAGGTCTGGAAAGGAGCAAATGAATGTGTCAGATGACTGCTTCAGATACATAGAGTTCAATGAGGATGAGCTGGGGATGAATGAGAAGGAGTAGGAGTTCCATTGATTTGTGAATTAGCTTCTGGGTGTGTATCAAATAGGCAGGCTTGTGATTTAGCTAAAAAACATATCAAGGGCCTGGCGTGGTGGCTCACACCTGTAATCCCAGCGTTTTGGGAGGCTGAGGCGGGAGGATTGCTTGAGTCCAGGAGTTCGAGACCAGCCTGGGCAACATGGTGAAAACCTATCTCTACAAAAAAAAAGTACAAAAGTTAGCTGACCATGGTGGCATGTGCCTGTAGTCCCTGTTACTCGAGGGGCTGAGGCAGGAGCATCAAGTGAGCCAGGGATATTGAGGCTGCAGTGAGCCATCATCACACCACTGCCCCCCGCCTGGGTGACAGAGTGAGATGCTGTCTCAAAAAAAAAAAAAAAAAAAACCCAAAATAATCCCCCCAAATTTGCAAAACTTATTGAAGTTGCAGATTATTAGCACATAGAATTGTGTGGATTTTGCTTAAGTCTGTCTGAATTTCTAGACTTTGTGCTTTATAATCAAGGGCCTAGTCCAGTGGAATAAAAGCTCAACTGGCCCATGTCTTACTTTTCTGTTGCTTTTCCAAATCCTCATCTGACATAGTCTAGCTCAGGTCCCAGGCCTCCAACAGCTCCCCAGAGCTGAATTCCACCTATTCTACCACTGCCCTCACCAGGGTAAAGTACTGCATGGCACTCGAGCCATCCTACATAGCATATTGGGTCACCTGAACTTTTTTTTTTTTTTTGAGACAGAATTTTGCTCTGCCTCCCACATTCAAGTGATTCTTCTGCCTCAGCCTCCCGAGTAGCTGGGATTACAGGCACGTGCCACCATGCCTAGCTAATTTTGTATTTTTAGTAGCGATGGGGTTTCACCATGTTGGTCAGGTTGGTCTTGAACTCCCGACCTCAGGTGATCCACCCTCCTTGGCCTCCCAAAGTGCTGGGATTACAGGCTTGAGCCACCGTGCCGGGCCCTGAACTGTTTACTGATAGCTTCACAACAACTGTTTTTCTGCCAGTACGTCCAGCTTGCTCCCTAGACCTGGTGGACTTTTTCCTTGGCAACATCCTTAGGGAAGAACTGAATCTGTCTTTGAACAGTGGAACAGCAGATAATATGGCTCTGTAGTTAAGGAATTGGACACTCATGAGTTTAAATTTCATTCCCATCTTTTCTTGTTCCTCTAACCTCAGATAGTTACTGAACTGAAAACCCCAGCCTTCTCACCTGTCAAGTGGAGATCGTGATACCTTTCTCTCAAATCTGCAATGGGGTTACAAGAGCCAATCAATGCGAGGCATGTGTTTTGCTCAGCACCTGGCGCGTAGTGTCGGGATCCGTAATGTATTTTCACGACAGCGTTCCCCTTCGCAGCCCTTGGGCCGGCTCCATCTTCTGCGCTCTTAGCTTCTGAGGAGTTGTTCATTCCTTCCTGCAGGCTGGAGCTGGCTCTGATTCGTGTTTGTGTGCCCAGCGACTGGTGTGCAGGGATGGTGGGATTGGGAGGCATTCTATGCAGACCGTTCAGGTTGGATCTTCGTGCTTGCAGTTCTGGAGGTGACCTGCAGATGGCGTGCGCATCCTTGGGAGGCGTCCGGTCCTCCCAGAGATGGAACGAAGCTGGGCTGTCACCAGGTGTCTGGAATGCAGAGCTTTGGTTTTCACTGATGCTGTTAGCTGCTTCTTCAGGCAGTGTCCTGGGTGTGGGGGCTGAGATAAGCATTTCTTCATAAGCCTAGGAATACCAAGGCGTACAGAATCTCTGCCCCTCCCCTCTCATGGTGCCGACCCAGAAATCTAGTTATTCACCGGAGGGACTCCTCTGCACCCCCCACATTCTGGGTGCTCAGAGAGTGTTTGTGGGATGAGTTGCTATTCGGAAGATGCTTCTATGAAAGGTCATGCATCCCAGGTGGGGCCTGACTGGGGCCCAGGCTGATAGGTGCTGCCCACATGCACAAGCTCCTCGCTCCGTCTCCAGCCCTTCCCAGTTCCTTCTCTCAGCTGCTGGGGAGCAGCAGGTCCCAGACTCACCTTCCTTCCATATTCCTGATCCACACTCAGCCTCAATTGCAGTGCTCAACTCAGGAGCCCCCACACACTGCTTAGGTGCGCTTCCTTTTCACCCCAGGGTCAGTCACCTGCTTCTGCCTGTCCAAACCTCTGAGTCCCTGGAGGTCCATCTCACCTGCCACCTGCTGTGATGCCCTCTGGACCCTCTCATCAGAAGCTGGGCCTCTGCACACCCACGGCATGTTACTTGCTCCTCTGT
>PVKP010020292.1:0-36535 GCA_004027715.1 Plecturocebus donacophilus
TCAACAGACAGCAGAACAGTTTCAAAGAGTCCTTTCTCCTGTGTTTTAGACACAGTCTTACTGCTATTTCCTATAGGCCTGGATTTGGCTGAAAATGACTGTTTTGGGATTCTGCACAGAAAGCACTTCTAAAGTGCTGCTTACACACATCGTTTTACCTCTGTAAGTTGAATGTACACAGTGAAGTTCATTCGGTTATGCAGCACGGTTTTTCTTTTAAAGCCAGATATTTCCCTTTTCAGCATATACCCACATTCACTCTGGAACATCCACATGCAGCTCCTGGAATAAACGTGGTTCTTCCTGAGAGAAACAAAGCATTGATGCAACTTCCTGAGTGAAACCAACAGACAGCAGAGCAGTTTCACAGAGACGTTTCTCCTGTGTTTTAGACGCAGTCTTACTGCTATTTCCTATAGGCCTGGATTTGGCTGAAAACGACTGTATTGGGATTCTGCACAGAAAGTGTTTCTAAAGTGCTGCTTCCAAACATCTCTTTAGCTCTGTAAGTTGAATGTGCACAGTGAAGTTCATTCAGTTAAGTAGCACCGTTTTGGTTTTAAAGCCAGTTAATTCTCTTTTCAGCATGTACCCACATTTACTCTGGAACATCCACATGCAGCTCCTAGAAGAAATGAGGTTCTTACTGTAAGAAACAAAGCATAGATGCGACTCCCTGAGTGGAACCAACAGACAGCAGAGCAGTTTCACAGAGATGTTTCTCCTGTGTTTAAGGTTCAGTGTTAATGTTATTTCCAATAAACCTGGATTTATCTGAAAACGACACTTTTGGAATTCTGTACAGAAAGCATTTCTCAAGTGCTGCTTAAACACATCGTTTTAACTCTGTAAGTTGAATGTACACAATGAACTTTGTTCATTTAAGTACCACAGTTTTGGTTTTAAAGCCAGGTATTTCTTTTTTCAGCATATACCAACATTCCCTCTGGACCATCCACATGCATCTCCAGAAGAATCATGGTTCCTATTGGCAGAAACAAATCATAGATGCAACTCCCTGAGTGGAACAAACAGACAGCAGAGCAGTTTCACAGAGACGTTTCTCCTGTGTTTTAGATGCGGTCTTACTGCTATTTCCTATAAGCCTGGATTTGGCTGAAAACTACTGTTTTGTGATTATGCATAGAAAGCGTTTCAAAAGTGCTGCTTACACACATCATTTTAACTCTGTAAATTGAATATACACATTGTAGTTCATTCAGTTATGTAGCACTGTTCTGGTGTTAAAGCCAGATATTTCCATTTTCAGCATATACCCACATTCACTCTGGAACATCCACATGCAGCTCTTAGAAGAAACGTGGTTCTTACTGGCAGAAACAAAGCATAGATGCAACTTCCTGAGTGAAACCAACAGACAGCAGAGTAGTTTCACAGAGACGTTTCTCCTGTGTCCTATATGCAGTCTTATAGCTGTTTCCAATAGGCCTGGATTTGGCTGTAAATGACTGTATTGGGATTCTGCACAGAAAGTGTTTCTAAAGTGCTGCTTACACACATGGTTTTAACACTGTAAGTTAAATGTCCTCCGTGAAGTTCATTCAGTTAGATAGCACCATTTTGGTTTTAAAGCCATGTGTTTCCCTTTTCAGCATATACCCACATTCCATAGATGCAACTCCCTGAGTGGAACCAACAGACAGAAGAGCAGTTTCACAGAGATGTTTCTCCTGAGTTATACGCAGTCTTACTGCTATTTCCTATAGGCCTGGATTTATCTGAAAACGACTGTTTTGGGATTCTGCACAGAAAGCGTTTCTAAAGTGCTGCTTACACACATCGTTTTACGTCTGTAAGTTGAATGTACACAGTGAAGTTCATTTAGTTAAGTACCACCATTTTGGTTTTATAGCCAGATATTTTCCTTTTCAGCATATACTGACATTCCCTCTGGAACATCCACATGTCCGTCCTAGAAGAATCGTGGTTCTTACTGGCAGAAAAAAAGCATAGATGCAACTCCCTGAGTGGAACCATCAGACAGCAGAGCAGTTTCACAGAGTCGTTTCTCCTGAGTTTTAGACGCAGTCTTATTTCTATTTCCTATAGGTCTGGATTTGGCTGAAAACGACGGTTTGGGGATTCTGCAAGGAAAGCTTTTCTAAAGTGCTGCTTACACATTTCGTTTTAACTCTGTAAGTTGAATCTACACAATGAAGTTTATTCAGTTAGTTAGCACCGTGTTGGTTTTAAAGCCAGATATTTCTTTTTTAAGCATATACCCACATTCATTCTGGAACATACACATGGAGCTCCTAAAAGAAACGTGGTCCTTACTGGCAGAAACAAAGCATAGATGCAACTCCCTGAGTGGAACCAACAGACAGAAGAGAAGTTTCGCAGAGACGTTTCTCCTGAATTATACACAGTCTTACTGATATTTTTTATAGGCCTGGATTTGGCTGAAAACAACTGTTTTGGGATTCTGCAAGGAAAGCGTTTCTAAAGTGCTGCTCACACATATCGTTTTAGCTCTGTAAGTTGATTGTACACAGTGAAGTTCATTCAGTTAGGTAGCATCCTTTTGGATTTAAAGCCAGATATTTCCCTTTTCAGTATATAACCACATTCACTCTGGAACATCCACATGCAGCTCCTAGAAGAAACATAGTTCTTATTGGCAGAAACGAAGCATAGATGTAACTCCCTGAGTGGAACAAAGAGACAGCAGAGCAGTTTCACCGAGACGCTACTCTTGTGTTTTAGATGCAGTCTTACTGCTATTTCCTATAGGCCTGGATTTGTCTGAAAATAACCGTACTGGGATTCTGCACAGAAAGCGTTTCTAAAGTGCTGCTTATACACTTCGTTTAAACTTTGTAAGTTGAATGTACACAGTGAAGTCCATTCTGTTAAGTAGTGCCGTTTTGGTTTTAAAGCCAGATATTTCCCTTTTCAGCATATACACACATTAACTCTGGAACATCCACATGCAGCTCCTAGAAGAAACGTAGTTCTAACTGGCAGAAACAAAGCATAGATGAAACTCCCTGAGTGGAACCAACAGAGAGCAGGGCAGTTTCAAAGAGACATTTCTCCTGTGTTTTAGACGCAGTCTTATGGCTATTTCCTATAGGCCTAGATTTGGCTGAAAACAACTGTTTTGGGATTCTGCACAGAAAACGTTTCTAAAGTGCTGCTTAAACACATCGTTTTATCTCTGTAAGTTGAAAGTACACAGTGAAGTTCATTCAGTTAGGTAGCACCGTTTTGGTTTTAAAGCCAGATATTTCACTTTTCAGCATGTACCCAACTTCACTCTGAAACATCCACATGCAGCTGCTAGAAGAAACGTGGTTCTTACTGGCAGAAACAAAGCATAGATGCAACTCCCTGAGTGGAACCAACCGGAAGCAGAGCAGTTACACAGAGTCGTTTCTCCTGTGTCTTAGACGCAGGCTTATTGATATTTCCTATAGGCCTGGATTTGACTGAAAACGACTGTTTTGGGATTCTGCACAGAAACTGTTCCTAAAGTGCGGCTTACACACATCGTTTTAATTCTGTAAGTTGAATGCACACAGTGAAGTTCATTAAGTTAAGTAGCACCGTTTTCGATTTAAAGTCAGATATTTCCCTTTTCAGCATATAACCACATTCTCTCTGGAACATCCACAGGCAGCACCTAGAAGAAACATAGTTCTTATTGGCAGAAACGAAGCATAGATGTAACTCCCTGAGTGGAACAAAGAGAAGCAGAGCAGTTTCACAGAGACGCTTCTCCTGTGTTTTAGACGCAGTCTTACTACTATTTTCTATAGTCCTGGATTTGTCTGAAAATAACCGTACTGGGATTCTGCACAGAAAGCGTTTGTAAACTGCTGCTTATACACTTCGTTTTAACTTTGTAAGTTGAATGTACACAGTGAAGTTCATTCAGTTAAGTAGCGCCGTTTTGGTTTTAAAGCCAGATATTTCCCTTTTCAGCATATACACACATTAACTCTGGAACATCCACATGCAGCTCCTAGAAGAAACGTGGTTCTAACTGGCAGAAACAAAGCATAGAAGAAACTCCCTGAGTGGAACCAACAGACAGCAGGGCAGTTTCAAAGAGACGTTTCTCCTGTGTTTTAGACGCAGTCTTATGGCTATTTCCTATAGGCCTAGATTTGGCTGAAAACAACTGTTTTGGGATTCTGCACAGAAAACGTTTCTAAAGTGCTGCTTAAACACTTCATTTTATCTCTGTAAGTTGAATGTACACAGTGAAGTTCATTCAGTTAGGTAGCACCGTTTTGGTTTTAAAACCAGATATTTCACTTTTCAGCATGTACCCAACTTCACTCTGAAACATCCACATGCAGCTCCTAGAAGAAACGTGGTTCTTACTGGCAGAAACAAAGCATAGATGCAATTCCCTGAGTGGAACCAACCGGCAGCAGAGCAGTTACACAGAGTCGTTTCTCCTGTGTCTTAGACGCAGGCTTATTGATATTTCCTATAGGCCTGGATTTGGCTGAAAACGACTGTTTTGGGATTCTGCACAGAAATTGTTCCTAAAGTGCGGCTTACACACATCGTTTTGACTCTGTAAGTTGAATGCACACAGTGAAGTTCATTAAGTTAGGTAGCACCGTTTTCGATTTAAAGCCAGATATTTCCCTTTTCAGCATCTACCCACATTCACTCTGGAACATCCACATGCAGCTCCTAGAAGAAACGTGGTTCTTACTGGGAGAAACAAAGTTTTGATGCAACTCCCTGAGTGGAACCAACAGAGAGCAGAGCAGTTTCACAGAGACGTTTCTCCTATGTTTTAGATGCAGTCTTCCTGCGATTTCCTAGAGGCCTGGATTTGGCTGAAAATGACTGTTTCGGGATTCTGCACAGAAAGCGTTTCTAAAGAACTCCTTAGACACATCGTTTCAACTCTGTAAGTTGAATGTACACAGAGAAATTCATTCAGTTAGGTAGCACCATTTTGGATTTAAAGCCGCATATTTCCCTTTTCAGCATATCCACACATTCACTCTGGAACATCCACATGCAGCCCCCAGAAGAAACTTGGTTCTTACTGGCAAAAACAAAGCATAGATGCAACTTCCTGAATGGAACCAACAGACAGCAGAGCAGTTTCACAGAGGCGTTTCTCCTGTGTTTTAGATGCAGTCTTACTGCTATTTCCTATAGGCCTGGATTTGGCTGAAAACGACTGTATTGGGATTCTGCACAGAAAGCGTTTCTAA
The DNA here is from genome assembly GCA_004027715.1 of Plecturocebus donacophilus. Classification (NCBI taxonomy): domain Eukaryota; kingdom Metazoa; phylum Chordata; class Mammalia; order Primates; family Pitheciidae; genus Plecturocebus; species Plecturocebus donacophilus. The sequence continues at coordinate 5,211 of PVKP010020292.1, forward strand.
AGTGCTGCTTACACACATCGTTTTAGCTCTGTAAGTTGAATGTACACAGTGAAGTCTATTCAGTTACGTAGTACCGGTTTGGTTTTTAAGCCAGATATTTAACTTTTCAGCATGTACACACATTCACTCTGAAATATCCACATGCACCTCCTAGAAGAAATGTGGTTCTCACTGGCAGAAACAAAGCATAGATCCAACTCCCTGAGTGGAACCAACCAACAGCAGAGCAGTTTCACAGAGACGTTTCTCCTGTGTTTTAGACGCACGTTTTCTACTATTTCCTATAGGCCTGGATTTGGCTGAAAACGACTGTTTCGGGATTCTGCAAAGAAAGCGTTTCTAAAGTGCTGCTTACACACATCGTTTTAACTCTGGAGGTTAAATGTGCACAGTAAAGTTCATTCAGTTAGGTAGCACCGTTTTGGTTTTAAAGCCAGATATTTCACTTTTCATCATATACCCACATTCACTTTGGAATATCCACATGCAGCTCCTAGAAGAAATGTGGTTCTTACTGGCAGAAACAAAGCATACATGAAACTCCCTGAGTGGAACCAACAGACAGCAGAGCAGTTTCATAGAGACGTTTCTTCTGTGTTTTAGACGCAGTCTTACCACTGTTTCCTATAGACGTGGATTTGGCTGGAAACAACTGATTTGGGATTCTGCACAGAAAAAGCTTCTAAAGTGCTGCTTAAACACATTGTTTTATCTCTGTAAGTTGAATGTACACAGTGAAGTTTATTCAGGTAGGTAGCACCATTTTGGTTTTAAAGCCAGATATTTCCCTTTTCAGCATGTACCCACATTCACTCTGGAACATCCACATACAGCTCCTAGCAGAAACGCGGTTCTTACTGGCAGAAACAAAGCATAGATGCAACTCCCTGAGTGGAACTAAAAGACAGCAGAGCAGTTTCACAGAGACGCTTCTCTTGTGTTTTAGACGCAGTCTTACTGCAATTTCCTATAGGCCTGGATTTGGCTGAAAACGACAGCTTTTGGATTCTGCACAGAAAGCATTTCTACAGTGCTGCTTACACACATAGTTTTACATCTGTATGTTGAATGTACACAGTGAAGTTCATTCAGTTAGGTAGCACCATTTTGGTTTTAAAGCCAGATACTTCCCTTTTCAGCATGTTCCCACATTCACTCTGGAATTTCCACATGCAGCTCCTAGAAGAAAAGTGGTTCTTACTGGCAGAACAAAGCATAGATGAAACTCCCTGAGTGGAACAAACAGGCAGCAGAGCAGTTTCACAGAAACGTTTCTCCTCTGTTTTAGACGCAGTCTTGCTGCTATTTCCTATAGGCCTGGATTTGGCTGAAAATGACCGTATTGGGATTCTGCACAGAAATCGTTTCTAAAGTGCTGCTAATACATATCGTTTTAACTCTGTAAATTGAATGTTCACCGTGAAGTTCATTCAGTTAGGTAGCACCGTTTCGGTTTTAAAGCCAGATATTACCCTCTTCAGCGTATCCCCACATTCACTCTGGAACATCCATATGCAGCTCCTAGAAGAAACGTGGTTCTTATTGGCAGAAACAAAGCATAGTTGCAACTCCCTGAGTGGAACCAACGGACAGCAGAGCAGTTTCACAGAGACATTTCTCTTGTGTTTTAGACACAGTTTTACTGCTATTTCCTATAGTCCTGGATTTGGCTGAAAACAACTGTTTTTGGATTCTGTACAGAAAGTGTTTCTAAAGTGATGCTTACACACATCTTTTTACATTTATATGTTGCATGTAAACAGTGAAGTTCTTTCAGTTAGGTAGCACCGTTTTGGTTTTAAAGCCAGATATTTCCCTTTTCAGCATGTACCCACATTCACTCTGGAACATCTACATGCAGTTCCTAGAAGAAACGTGGTTCTTACTGGCAGAAACAAAGCATAGATCCAACTCCCTGAGTGGAACCACCTGACAGCAGAGCAGTTTCACAGAGACGTTTCTCCTGTGTTTTTGACGCAGACTTACTGCTATATCCTATTGGCGTGGGTTTGGCTAAAAACAACGGTTTTGGGATTCTGCACAGAAAGCGTTTCTAAAGTGCTGCTTACACATATCGTTTTAACTCTGTAAGTTGAATGTACACAGTGAAGTTCATTCAGTTAGGTAGCATCGTTTTGATTTTCAAGCCAAATATTTCCGTTTTCAGCATATACCCACATTCTCTCTGGAACATCCACCTGCAGCTCCTAGAAGAAACGTGGTTCTTACTGTCAGAAACAAAGCATAGATGCAACTCCCTGAGTGGAATGAACAGACAGCAGAGCACTTTTCCAGATATGTTTCTTCTGGGTTTGATAAGATAAAGCCAGATATTTCCCTTTTCAGCATATACACATATTCATTCTGGAACATTCAAATGCAGCTCCTCAAAGATACGTGCTTCTTACTGGCAGAAGCAAGGCATAGATGCGACTCCCTGAGTGGAATGAACAGACAGCAGAGCAGCTTCACAGTTACGTTTCTTCAGTTTTCAAGACACAGTCTTACTGCAGTTTCCTTTCGGCCTAGATTTGGCTGAAAACGACAGTTTTAGGAATCTGAATAGAAAGCGTTTTTAGAGTGCTGCTTACACACATCATTTTAACTCTGTAAATTGAATGTACACCATGAAGTTCATTCAGTTAGGTAGCACCGTTTTGGTTTTAAAGCCAGATATTTCCCTTTTCAGCTTATACCCACATTCACTCTGGAATATCCACATGAAGCTCCTAGAAAAATCGTGGTTCTTACTGGCAGAAACAAAGCATAGATATAACTCGCTGAGTGGAACCAAGAGATAGCAGAGCATTTTCACAGAGACATTTCTCCTGTGTTTTAGATGCAGTCTTACTGCTATTTCCTATAGGCCTGGATTGGGCTCAAAACGACTGTTTTGGGATTCTGCACAGAAAGCATTTCTAAATTGCTGCTTACACACATCGTTTTAACTGTGTAAGTTGAATATAGAGAGTGAAGTTCATTCAGTTAGGTAGTACCATTTTGGTTTTAAGGCCAGATATTTCCCTTTTCAGTATATTCCCACATTCACTCTGGAACACCCAAATGCAGCTCCTCGAAGAAACGCGGTTCTTGCTGACAGAAAGCAAGCATAGATTCAACTCCCTGAGTGGAACTAACAGACAGCAGAGGAGGTTCATAGATATGTTTCTTCAGTGTTTTAGACACTGTCTTAATGCTGTTTCCTATAAACTTGGATTTGGCTGAAAACGACTGTTTTAAGATTCTGCCAAGAAAGCGGTTCTAAAGTGCTGTTTACACACATCGTTTTAACTCTGTAAGTTGAATACACACAGTGACGTTCATTCAGTTAGGTAGCACCGTTCTGGTTTTAAAGCCAGATGTTTCCCTTTTCAGCATATACCCACATTCACTGTGGAACATCCAAATGCAGCTCCTAGAAGAAAAGTGGTTCTTACTGGCAGTAACAAAGCATACATGCAACACCATGAGTGGAAAGAACAGACAGCAGAGCAGTTTTACAGATTAGTTTCTTCTGTGTTTTAGATGCAGTCTTACTGCTCTTTACTATTGACCTGGATTTGGCTGAAAACGACTGTTTTGGTATTGTACATACAAAGCATTTTTGAAGTGCTGCTTACACACATAGTTTTAACTCTGTTAGTTGAATGTACACAGTGAAGTTCATTCAGTTAGGTAGCACCATTTTTGTTTTAAAGCCGGATATTTCCCTTTTCAGCATATACCCACATCATTCACTGTGGAACATCTAAATGCAGCTCCTAGAAGAAACATGATTGTGACTGGCAGAAATAAAGCATAGATGCAAACGCCTAAGTTTAATAAACAGACAGCAGAGCAGTTTCACAGATACGTTTCTTCTGTGTTTCAGATGCAGTCTTACTGCTGTTTCCTATAGGCCTGGATTTGGCTGAAAATGACTGTTTTGGGATTCTGCACACACAGCGTTTTTAAAGTGCTGCTGTCACACATGGTTTTAATTCTGTAAGTTAAATGGACACAGTGAAGTTCATTCAGTTATGTGTCACCGTTTTGGTTTTAACGTCAAATATTTCCCTTTTCAGCATATTTGCACATCAGTCTGGAACATCCATATGCAGCTCCTAGAAGAAACGTAGTTCCTACTGGCAGAAACAAAGCATAGATGCAATTCCCAGAGTGGATAAAACAGACAGCAGAGCAGTTTCACAGATGCATTTCTTCTGTGTATTAGACACAGTCTTACCGCTATTTTCTATAGGCCTGAATTTGGCTGAAAACGACTGTTTTGGGATTCTGCTCAGAAAGCGTTTCTAAAGTGCTGCTTACACACATCGTTTTAACTTTGTAAGTTGAATGTACTCAGGGAAATTCATTCAATTAGGTAGCACCGTTTTGGTTCTAAAGTCAGATATTTTCCTTTTCAGCATATACCCACATTCACTCTGGAACATCCACATGCAGCTCCTAGAAGAAACGTGGTCCTTACTGGCAGAAACAAAGGACAGATGCAACTCCCTGAGTGGAATGAACAGACAGCACAGCAGTTTCACAGATTAGTTTCTTCTGTGATTTAGATGCAGTCTTACTGCTCTTTACTATAGGCCTGGATTTGGCTGAAAACGACTGTCTTGATATTGTGCATACAAGGCGTTTTTAAAGTGCTGCTTACACACATTATTTTAACTCTGTAAGTTGAATGTACAAAGTTAAGTTTATTCAGTTAGGTATCAACATTTTTGTTTTAAAGCCGGATATTTCCCTTTTCAGCATATACCCACATTCACCGTGGAACATCTTAATGCAGCTCCTAGAAGAAACGTGCTTCTTACTGGCATAAATAAAACATAGATGCAACTCCCTAAGTTTAACGAACAGACAGCAGAGTAGTTTCACAGATACGTTTCTTCTGTGTTTCAGATACACTCTTACCGCCGTTTCCCATAGGCCTGGATTTGGCTGAAAATGACTGTTTTGGGATTCTGCACAGAAAGCGTTTTTAAAGTGCTGCTTTCACACATTGTTTTAAGTCGTAAGTTAAATATACACAGTGACGTTCATTCAGTTAGGTAGCACTGTTTTGGTTTTAAAGCCAGATATTTCCCTTTTCAGCATATACCCACATTCACTGTGGAACATCCAAATGCAGCTCCTAGAGTAAAAGTGGTTCTTACTGGCAGTAACGAAGCATACATGCATCTCCCTGAGTAAAACGAACAGACAGCAGAGCAGTTTCACAGATTAGTTTCTTCTGTGTTTTAGATGCAGTCATACTGCTCTTTACTATAGGCCTGGATTTGGCTGAAAACGACTGTTTCGATATTGCACGTACAAAACATTTTTAAAGTGCTGCTTACACACATCGTTTTAACTCTGTAAGTTGAATATACAGAGTTACGTTCATTCAGTTAGGTAGCACCGTTTTTGTTTTAAAGCCGGATATTTCCCTTTTCAGCATATACCCACATTCACTGTGGAACATCTCAACGAAGCTCCTCGAAGAAGCCTGTTTCTTACTGGCAGAAATAAAGCATAGATGCAACTCCCAAAGTTTAATGAACAGACAGCAGAGCAGTTTCACAGATACATTTGTTCTGTGTTTCAGATGCAGTCTTACCGCTGTTTACTATAGGCCTGGATTTGGCTGAAAATGACTGTTTTGGGATTCTGCACAGAAAGCGTTTTTAAAGTGCTGCTTTCACACATCGTTTTAACTCTGTAAGTTAAATGGACACAGTGAAGTTCATTCAGTTAGGTAGCACCGTTTTGGTTTTAAAGCCAGATATTTCCCTTTTCTGCATATTTCCACATTCAGTGTGGAACATCCAAATGCAGCTCCTAGAAGAAACATGGTTCCTACTGGAAGAAACAAAGTACAGATGCGATTTCCAGAGTGGATCAAACAGACAGCGGAGCAGTTTCACAGATACGTTTCTTCTGTGTTTTAAACGCAGTCTTACTGCTATTTCCTATAGGACTGAATTCGGCTGAAAACGAGTGTTCTGGCATTCTGCACAGAAAGAGTTTCTAAAGGGCTGCCTACAAATATCATTTTATCTTTGTAAGTTGAATGTACATATTGAAGTTCATTCAGTTAAGTAGCACCGTTTTCATATTAAAGCCAGATATTTCCCTTTTCTGCATATAACCACATTACTCTGGAACATCCAAATGCAGCTCCTAGAAGAAATGTGGTTCTTACTGGCAGAAACAAAGCATAGATGCAAGTCCCAGTGTGGAACGAGCAGACAGTATAGCAGTTTCACAGGTATATTTCTTCTGTGTTTTAGACGCAGTCTTACTACTGTTTCCTATAGGCCTGGATTTGGCTGAAAAGGACTGTTTTGCGAGTCTGCCCAGAAAGCGTTTCTAAAGTGCTTCTTACACACATCGTTTTAATTCTGTAAGTTGAATGTACACTGTGAAGTTCATTCAGTTAGGTAGCACCGTTTTGGTTTTAAAGCCAGATATTTCCCTTTTCAGCATATACCCACATTCACTCTGGAACATCCAAATGCAGCTCCTAGAAGAAACGTGGTTCTTACTGGCAGAAACAAAGCATAGATGCAACTCTCTGAGTGGAACGAACAGACAGCAGAGCAGTTTCACAAATGCGTTTCTTCTCGGTTTTAAACGCAGTCTTACTGCTGTTTCCTATAGGCCTGGATTAGGTTGAAGACTGTTTTGGGATTCTGCACAGAACACGTTTCTAAAGTGCTCCTTACACACATCGTTTTATCTCTGTAAGTTGAATGTACTCAGGGAAGTTCATTGAGTTAGGTAGCACCGTTTTGGTTTTAAAGACAGATATTTTCCTTTTCAGCATATACCCACATTCACTCTGGAACATCCACATGCAGCTCCTCGAAGAAACATGGTTCTTACTGGCAGAGAAAAAGCATAGATGCAACTCCCTGAGTGGAACGAACAGACAGCAGAGCACTTTCCCAGATACGTTTCTTCTTGGTTTGATAAGATAAAGCCAGATATTTCCCTTTTCAGCATATACCATTTTGGTTTTAGGGCGAGATGTTTCTCTGAACACCATATATTTCTATTCATTCAGGAATGTACAAATGCAGCTTATAGAAGAAAAGTGTTTGTAATTTGTGGCATAGAAACACAGATTCAACTCTCTTAGCTGAATGAATACACAGCAGAGCAGTTTGAATCATACATTTCTTCTGTGTTTCAGACGCATTCTTAGTGCTATTTCTGCTAAATAAGGATTTGGCTGGAAATAACTGTTTTTAGATTCTCCACAGAAAGAGTTGCTAAACTGCTGCATATGCAAGTGAGTGTAACTGTGTAAGTTGAATTCACCCAGTGAAGTTCATTCTGTTAGAACGTTCCATTTTAATATGGGAGAGAGATGTTTCTCTGAACACCATATAATCCCATTCATTCAGGAATGTCCAAACACAGCTCGTAGAAGAACGCCGTTTGTAACTCGGTGCATCCAAACACAGATGCAACTTTCTTAGCTTAACAAACACAAAGCAGAGCAGTTTGAATCATATGTTTCTTCTTTGTTTCAGATGCATTCTTACTGCTATTTCTTCTAGGAGGGAATTTGCCTGGAAATAACTGTTTTTAAATTCTCTAATGAAAGAGTTGCTAAACTGCCACATTCATACATCAGTGTAACTCTGCCAGTTGAATTCACACAGTGAAGTTCATTCTGTTAGAACGCTCCGTTTTGGTTTTAGAGCAAGATGCTTCTCTGAACACCATATACACCCATTCATTCAGGAATGTCCAAACGCAGCTCATAGAAGAAAATCGTTTGTAACTCACTGCATTCAAATACAGATGCAACTTTCTGACATGAAACCACACACAGCAGAGCTGTTTGAATCATTTGTATCTTCTGGGTTTCAGACCTATTATTACTGCTCTTTCTTCTAAGCAGGGATTTGGCTGGAAATAACTGTTTTTAGATTCTCCACAGAAAGAGTTGCTAAACTGTCGTATACACACATCAGAGTAATACTGTAAGTTGAATTCACACAGTGCAGTTCATTCTGTTGGAATGCTCCACTTTGCTTTTAGAGTCAGATGTTTCTCTGAAAACCATACACTCCCCTTCATTCAGGATTGTCCAAACACAGCTTGTAGAACAAAAGTGTTTGAAACTCGCTGCATACAAACACAGATGCAACCCTCTTAGCTGAATGAACACCTAGAAGCGCAGTTTGAATCATACTTTTCTTTTGTGTTTCAGACCCATTCATACTGCTATTTCTTCTAGGTGGGAATTTGGGTGGAAATAACTGTTTTTAGATTCTCCACAGAAAGAATTGCTAAAGGGCCGCATACACACATCAGCGTACATCTGTAAGTTGAATTGACACAGTGAAGTTCATTTTGTTACAATGTTCCATTTTGGTTTTAGAGAGAGATGTTTCTCTGAACACCATATACTCTCATTCATTCGGGCATGTCCAAGCACAGCTCGTAGAAGAAAAACGTTTGTAACTTGCTCCATAGAAATACAGATGCAACTTTCTTAGCTGAATGAACACACAGAAGAGCAGTTTGAATCATACGTTTCTACTGTGTTTCAGACACATTCTTACTGCTATTTCTTCTAGGTGGGGATATGGCTGGAATTAACTGTTTTTAGATTCTCCACAGAAAGAGTTGCTAAGCTGCCACATCCACACATCAGTGTAACTCTGCAAGTTGAATTGACACAGTGAAGTTCATTCAGTTAGAATGCTCTCTTTGGTTTTAGAGCGAGGTGTTTCTCTGAACACCGTATAATCCCATTCATTCAGGAATGTCCAAACGCAGCTCATAGAAGAAAAGCGTTTGTTACTCGCTGCATACAAACACAGATGCAACTCTCTTAGCTGAACGAACACTCAGCAGAGCAGATGAATCACAGGATTCTTCTGTGTTTGAGACGCATTCTTACTGCTATTTCTCCTAGACATGGATTTAGCTGGAAATAACTGTTTTCACATTCTCCACAGAAAGACTTGTCAAATTGCTGCATACACATGTCAGTGTATCTCTGTAAGTTGAATTCACACAGTGAAGTTCATTCTGTTAGAATGCTCCATTTTGGTTTTAGACCGAGATGTTTCTCTGAACACTGTATAGACCCATTCTTTCAGGAATGACCAATCGCTGCTCATAGAAAAAAAAGCCTTTTTAACTCGCTGCATACAAACACAGATGAAACCCTCTTAGCTGAATGACTTCACAGCAGAGCTGTTTGAATCATATATTTCTTCTGTGTTTCAGATGCATTCTTACTGCTGTTTCTTCTAGGCTGAAATTTGGTTGGATATAACTGTTTTTTGATTCTCCAGATTAAGAGTTGCTAAACTGCTGTATACACACATCAGTGTAACACTGTAGGTTGAATTCACACAGTGAAGTTCGTTCGGTTAGAACGCTCCATTTTGCTTTTAGTGCGAGATGTTTCTCTGAAAACCATACACTCTCATTCATTCAGGATTGTCCAAACGCAGCTCATAGAACAAAAGTGTTTGTAACTCGCTGCATACAAACACAGATCCAACCCTCGTAGCTGAATGAGCACCCAGCAGAGCAGTTTGAATCATACTTTTTTTTTCTGTTTCAGACCCATTTATACTGCTGTTTCTTCTAGGCGGGAATTTGGGAGGAAATAACTATTTTTAGATTCTCCAAAGAAAGAGATGCTAAACTGCCGCATAGACACTACAGCGTAACTTTGTAAGTTGAATTGGCACAGTGAAGTTCATTCTGTTAGAATGCTCCGTTTTGGTTTTAGAGTGAGATAATACTCTGAACACCATATACTCCCATTCATTCAGAAATGTCTAAATACAGCTCATAGAAGAAAAGCATTTTTAAATTGCTGCATACAAACACAGATTCAACTCTACTAGCTGAATGAATTCACAACAGAGCAGTTTGAATTTTACATTTCTTCTGTGTTTCAGACCATTCTTGCTGCTATTCCTTCTAGGCAGGTATTTGGCTGTAAATAACTGTTTTTAGATTCTCCACTGAAAGAGTTGCTAAACTGCCACATGCATATATCTGTGTAACTCTATAACTTGAATTCACACAGTGAAGTTCGTTTTGTTAGAATGCTCTGTTTTGGTTTTAGAGTGAGATGTTTATCTGAATAAAATATACTCCCATTCATTCCGGAATGTCCAAACGCAGCTCATAGAAGAAAAGCATTTGTAACTCACTGCATAGAAACACAGATGCAACTCTCTTATCTGAATGAAAACAAAGAAGAGGAGTTTGAATCATACTTTCCTTGTGTGTTTCATACGCATTCATACTGCTATTTCTTCTAGGCAGGGATTTGGCTGTGAATAACTGTTTTTGGATTCTCAACAGAAAGAATTGCTAAACTGTGGCATACACACATCAGTGTAACACTGTAAGTTGAATTTACACAGTGAAGTTTATTCTGTTAGAACGCTCCGTTTTGGTTTTAGAGCGAGATGTTTCTCTGAAAACCATACACTCCCATTTATTCAGGATTGTCCAAACGCAGCTCGTAGAACAAAATCGTTTGTAACTCACTGCATACAAACACAGATGCAACTCTCTTAGCTGAAGGAACACCCAGCCGAGCAGTTTGAATCATATATTCCTCCTGTGTTTCAGACGCATTCTTACTGCTATTTCCTCTATGAGGTGATTTGCCTGGAAATAACTGCTTTTAGATTCTCTAACAAAAGAGTTGCTAAACTGCTGCATACACACATCAGTGTAAGTCTGTCAGTTGAATTCACACAGTGAAGTTCATACTGGTAGAACGCTCTGTTTTGGTTTTAGAGCAAGATGCTTCTCTGAACACCATATACACCCATTCATTCAGGAATGTCCAAACGCAGCTCATAGAAGAAAAACGTTTTTAACTTGCTGCATACAAATACAGATGCAACTTTCTGAGGTGAAACCATACACCGCAGAGCTGTTTGAATCATTTGTATCTTCTGGGTTTCAGGCTCATTATTACTGCTATTTCTTCTAAGTGGGGATTTGGCTGGAAATAACTGTTTTTAGATTCTCCACAGAAAGAGTTGCTAAATTGCCGTATACACACATCAGTGTAATACTGTAAGGTGAATTCACACAGTGAAGTTCATTCTGTTAGAACACTCCATTTTGCTTTTAGAGCGAGATGTTTCTCTGAAAACTGTACACTCCCATTCATTCAGGATTGTCCAAACGCAGCTTGTAGAACAAAAGCGTTTGTAACTCACTGCATACAAACACAGATGCAACCCTCTTAGCTGAATGAACACCCAGAAGAGCAGTTTGAATCATACTTTTCTTTTGTGTTTCAGACCCATTCATGCTTCTATTTCTTCTAGGTGGGAATTTGGGTGGAAATAACTGTTTTTAGATTCTCCACAGAAAGATTTGCTAAAGTGCTGCATAGCACAGCGCGTATTTCTGTAAGTTGAATTGACAAAGTGAAGTTCATTGTGTTAAAATGCTCCGTTTTGGTTTTAGAGCGAGATGTTTCTCTGAACTCCATATACTCCGATTCATTCTGGAATGTCCAAACACAGCTCGTAGAAGAAAAACGTTTGTAACTCGCTCCATAGAAACACAGATGCAACTCTCTTAGCTGAATGAACACACAGCAGAGTAGTTTGAATCATTCATTTCTTCTGTGTTTCAGACCCATTCTTACTGCTATTTCTTCTGGGTGGGGATTTGGCTGGAAATAACTGCTTTTAGATTCTCCACAGAAAGAGTTGCTTAACTGCCGCATAAGCACATCAGTGAATCTCTGTAAGTTGAATTCACACAGTGAAGTTCATTGTGTTAGAACACTCCGTTTTGATTTCAGAGTGAGATGATTCTCTGAACAACATATACTCTCGTTCATTCAGGAATGTCCAAATGCAGCTCATAGAAGAAAAGCACTTGTAACTCGGTGCATACAAACACAGATGAAATTCACTTTGCTGAACGAACACACAGCAGAGCAGTTTGAATCATGTGTTTCTTCTGTGTTTCAGATGCATTCTTACTGCTATTTCTTCTACTGGGAATTTGGTTGGAAATAACTGTTTTTAGATTCTCCAAAGAAAGCTTTGCTAAACTGCCATGGGCAGACATCAGTGTAACTCTGTAAGTTGAATTAACACAGTGATGTTCATTCTGTTTGAACCCTCCATATTGGGTTTAGAGAAAGATGTTTCTCTGAACAGCATACACTCCCATTCATTCAGGAATGTGCAATTGCAACTCATAGAAGAAAAGCATCTGTAACTCCCTATATGCAAAAGCAGATGCAGCACTCTTAGCTGAATGAACACAGAGCAGAACTGTTTGAATTAAAAGTTTCTTCTGTGTTTCAGATGCATTTTTACTGCTATTTATTCTAGGTCGGAATTTGGCTGGAAATAACTGATTTTAGATTCTTCACAGAAAGAATTGCTAAACTGCCGCATATGCACATCGGTGTAACTCTGTAAGTTCAATTCCCAAAGTGAAGTTCATTCTGTTAGAACACTCCATTTTGGTTTTAGAACGAGATGGTTCTCTGAACACCACATACTTCCACTCATTCAGGAATGTCCAACACAGCTCATAGAAAAGAAGCCCTTGTAACTCACGGCATACAAACACAGATGCAACTCTTAGCTGAACGAACCCACAGCAGAGCAGTTTGAATCATACGTTTCCTCTGTGTTTCAGACCCATTCTTACTGTTATTTCTCCTAGGCAAGGATTTGGATAAAAATAATTGTTTTTATATTCTCTGCAGAAAGGGTTGCTAAACTGCAGCAAACACAAATCACAGATGAAACTTTCTTACCTAAACGAACACATAGCGGAGCAGTTTGAATCATGCATTTCTTCTGGGTTTAAGATGCATTCTTACTGCTATTTCTTCTAGGCGAGGATTTGGCTGAAAATAACTATTTTTAGATTCTCCACAGACAGAGTTGCTAAACTGCTGCATACAAACATCAGTGTAACTCTGTAAATTGAATTCACACAGGGAAGTTCATTCTGTTAGAATGCTCCATTTTGGTTTTAGAGTGAGATTTTTCTCTGAACACCTTATACCCCCATTCATTCAGGAATGTCCAAACCTAGCTCAAGGAAGCAAAGCGTTGTAATTCACTGCATACAAACACAGATACAACACTCTTAACTGAACGAACACACAGCAGAGCAGTTTGAATCATCCGTTTCTTCTGTGTTTCAGATGCATTCTAAGTGCTATTTGTTCTAAGTAAGGATTTGGCTGGAAATAACAGTTTTTAGATTCTCCACAGAAAGAGTTGCTAAACTGTCGCATGCACACATCAGTGTACCTCTGTAAGTTGAATTCACACAGTGAAGTTCATTCTGTTAGAATGCTCTGTTTTGGTTTTAGAGCGGGATGTTGCTCTGAACACTATATACCCCCGTTCATTCAGGAATGTCCAAACGCAGCTCACAGAAGAAAAATGTTTATAACTCGCAGCATACGAACACAGATGCAACTCCCTCAGCTGAAGCAAAACACAGCAGAGCAGTTTGAATAATACATTTCTTCTGTGTTTCAGATGCATTCTTACTCCTATTTCTTCTAGGTGGGGATTGTGCTGGAAATACCTGTTTTTATATTCTCCATAGAAAGAGTTGCTAAGCTGCTGCATACACACATCATTGTAACTCTATAAGTTGAATTCACACAGTGAAGTTGATTCTGTTAGAATGCTCCATTTTCATTTTAGAGCGAGATGTTGCTCTGAACACCATATACTCCCATTCATTCAGGAATGCCCCAACGCAGCTCATAGAAGAAAAGTGTTTGTAACTCACAGCATACAAACACAGATGCATCCCTGTTTGCTGAACGAACATACAGTCGAGCAGTTTCAATCATACATTTCTTCTGTGTTTCAGATGCATTCTTACTGCTATTTCTTCTAGATGGGGATTTGGCTGGAAATAACTTGTTTTAGATTCTTCATGGAAAGAGATGCTAAACTGCCACATACACATATCATTGTAACTCTGTAAGTTGAATTCACAGAGTGAAGTTCATTTTGTTAGAACGCTCCGTATTGGTTTTAGATCGAGATGTTTCTCTGAACATGGTATACTCCCATTCATTCAGAAATGTCCAAACTCAGCTCATAGAAGAAAACCATTTGTAATTCACGGCACACAAACCAAGATGCAACTCTCTTAGCTGAACGAGCACACAGCAGAGCAGTTTGAATCGTACATTTCTTCTGTGTTTCAGATGCATTCTCACTGCTATTTCTTCTAGGTGGGGACTGGGCTGGAAATAGCTGTTTTTAGATTCTCCACAGAAAGATTTGCTAAACTGCAGCATACACACATCAGTGTAAATATGTAAGTTGAATTTACACATTGAAGTTAACTCTGTTAGAATGCTTTGTTTTGGTTTTAGAGTGGGATGTTGCTCAGAACACCATACACTCCCGTTCATTCAGGAATGTCCAAATGCAGCTCATAGAAGAAAAGTGTTTGTAAATCGCAGCATACAAACACAGATGCAACACTCTTAGCTGAAGGAACACACAGCAGAGCAGTTTGAATCATAGGTTTCTTCTGATTTTCAGATGCATTCTTACTGCTATTTCTTCTAAGTGGGGATTGGGCTGGAAATACCTGTTTTAGATTCTACATAGAAAGAGTTGCTTAATCGCTGCACACACACATCAGTGTAACTGTATAAGTTAAATTCACACAGTGAACTTGATTCTGTTAGAATACTCGATTTTGATTTTAGAGCGAGATGTGGCTCTGAACACCATATACTCCCATTCCTTCAGGAATGTCCAAACGCAGCTCATAGAAGAAAAGTGTTTGTAACACACAGCATACGAACACAGATGCAACCTTCTTTGCTGAACGAACACACAGCCGAGCAGTTTGAATCATACACTTTTACTGTGTTTATGATGCATTTTTACTTCTATTTCTTCTAGGCAGGGGTTTGGCTGGAAATAACTAGTTTTAGATTCTTCATAGAAAGAGTTGCTAAACTACCGCATACAAATATCAGTGTAACACTGTAAGTTGAATTCACAGAGTGAAGTTCATTCTGTTAGAACGCTCCGTATCGGTTTTAGAGTGAGATGTTTCTCTGAACATGGTATACTCCTATTCATTCAGAAATGTTCAAACGCAGCTCATAGAAGGAAACGGTTTGTAATTCACGGCATACAAACCCAGATGCAACTCTCTTAACTGAACGAGCACACAGCAGAGCAGTTTGAACCATATGTTTCTTCTGTGTTTCAGATGCATTCTTACTTCTATTTCTTCTAAGTGGGGATTTGGCTGGAAATAACTGTTTTTAGATTCTCCACAGAAAGAGTTGCTAAACTGTTGCATGCACACATCAGTGTAACTCTGTAAGTTAAATTCATATAGTGAAGTTCATTCTGTTAGAACGCTTCATTTTGATTTTAGAGCGAGATGTTGCTCTGAACACTATATACTCCCATTAATTCAGGAATGTTGAAACGCAGTTCATAGAAGAAATGTGTTTGTAACTCACAGCATACGAACACAGATGCAACCCTCTTTGCTGAATGAACACACAGCTGAGCAGTTTGAATCATACATATCTTCTGTGTTTAAGATGTAGTCTTACTGCTCTTTCTTCTAGGCGGGAATTTGGCTGGAAATAACTTATTTTAGATTCTTCATAGAAAGAGTTTCTAAACTGCCGCATACACATATCAGTGTAACTCTGAAAGTGGAATTCAAACAGTGAAGTTCATTCTGTTAGAATGCTCCGTATCGGTTTTAGAGTGAGATGTTTCTCTGAACACTGTATACTCCCATTCATTCCGGAATGTCCCAATGCAGCTCATAGAAGAAAAGCGTTTGTAACTCGTTGCCTACTAACACAGATGCAACTTTCTTAGCTGAGCAAACACACAGCAGAGCAGTTTGAATCATACGTTTCTTCTATGTTTCAGACGGATTCTTACTGCTATTTCTTCCAGACGGGGATTTGGCTGGGAATAACTGTTTTTTACATTCTCCACATTAATTGTTGCTAAACTGCCGCATACACACATCAGTGTATTTCTGTAAGTTGAATTCACACAGTGAAGTTCACTCTGTTTGAACTATCCGTTTTGATTTTAGAGGGAGATGTTTCTCTGAACACCATACACTCCCATTGATTCAGGAATGTCCAAACGCAGCTCATAGAAGAAAAGTGTTTGTAACTCACTGCATAGAAACAGAGATGCAATTCTCTTAGTTGAACGAACACACAGCCCATCAGTTTGAATTATACGTTTCTTCTTTGTTTCAGATGCATTCTTACTGCTATTTCTTCTAGGTGCAGATTGGGCTGCAAATAACTGTTCTTAGATTCTCCACAGAAAGAGTTGCTAAACTACTGCATACACACATCAGTGTAACACTGAATGTTGAATTCACACAGTGAAGTTCATTCTGTTAGAACACTCCATTTTGGTTTTAGAGAGAGATGTTTCTCTGAACACTGTATACTCCCACTCATTCAGGAATGTCCAAAAGCAGCTCATTGAAGAAAAGTGCTTGTAACTCACAGCATACGAACACAGATGCCACCCTCTTTGTTGAACGAACACAGAGCCCAGCAGTTTGAATCATACGTTTCTTCTGTGTTTAAGACTCATTCTTACTGCTATTTCTTCTAGGCGGGGATTTGGCTGGAAATAACTGGTTTTAGATTCTTCATAGAAAGAGTTTCTGAACTGGGGTTTACATATATCAGTGTAACTCTGTAAGTTGAATTCACACAGTGAAGTTCATTCTGTTAGAATGCTCCGTATCGGTTTTAGAGCGAGATGCTTCTCTGAACACTGTATACTCCCACTCATTCAGGAATGTCCCAGTGTAGCTCATAGAAGAAAAGCGTTTGTAACTAGCTGCATACAAACACAGATGCAACTTTCTTAGCTGAACGAACACACAGCAGAGCAGTTTGAATCATACGTTTCTTCTCTGTTTCAGATGGATTCTTACTGCTATTTCTTCTAGGCGGGGATTTGGCTGGAAATAACTGTTTTTGCATTCTCCACATTAATAGTTGCTAAACTGCCCCATACACACATCAGTGTAACACTGTAAGTTGAATTCACACAGTGAAGTTCACTCTGTTTGAACTATCCGTTTGATTTTAGAGCGAGATGTTTCTCTGAACACCATATACTCCCATTCATTCAGGAATATACAAGTGCAGCTCACTGAAGAAAAGTGTTTGTAACACGCAGCGTACAAACACAGAAGCAACTCTCTTAGCAGAAGGAAAACACAGCAGAGCAGTTTAAATCATACTTTTCTTCTGTGTTTCAGATCCATTCTTACTGCTATTTCTTCTAGGCGGGGATTTGGCTAGAAATATCTGTTTTTATATTCTCCACATTTATTGATGCTAAACGGCCGCATACACACATCAATGTAATTCTGTAAGCTGAATTCACACAGTGAAGTTCATTCTGTTTGAACTATCCGTTTTGATTTGAGAGCAAGATGTTTCTCTGAACACTGTATACTCCCATTCATTCAGAAATTTCCAAACGCAGCTCGTAGAAGAAAAGTGTTTGTAACTCGCTGCATAGAAACAGAGATGCAACTCTCTTAGCTGAATGAACACAGAGCACAGCAGTTTGAATTATACGTTTCTTCTCTGTTTAGATGCATTCTTACTGCTATTTCTTCTGGGTGGGGATTAGGCTGAAAATAACTGTTTTTAGATTCTCCACAGAAAGAGTTGCTAAACTGCAGCATACACACATCAGTGTAATTCTGAATGTTGAATTTACTCCGTGAACTTCATTGTGTTAGAATGCTCGGTTTTGGTTTTAGAGAGAAATGTATCTCTGAACATTCTATATTCCCATTCATTCAGGAATGTCCAAACGCAGCTCATAGAAGAAAACCATTTGTAATTCACGGCATACAAACACAGACGCAACTCTCTTAGCTGAACGAGCACACAGCAGAGCAGTTTGAATCATATGTTTCTTCTGTGTTTCAGGCGCATTCTTACTGCTATTTCTTCTAAGTTGGGATTTGGCTGGAAATAACAGTTTTTAGATTCTCCACGGAAAGAATTGCTAAACTGTCGCATGCACACATCAGTGTAACTCTGTAAGTTGAATTCACATAGTGAAGTTAATTCTGTTAGAATGCTCCATTTTGGTTTTAGAGCAAAATGTTTCTCTGAACACCATATACTCCCATTCATTCAGGAATGTCCAAACACAGCTGATAGAGGAAAAGTGTTTGTAACTCGTACAATACGAATACAGATGCAACTCTTTTAGCTGAAGGAAAACACAGCAGAGCAGTTTGAATCATAAATTTTCTCTGTGTTTCAGATGCATTTCTTCTAGGTGAGGGATTGGGCTGGAAATAGCTGTTTTTAGATTCTCCACAGAAAGCGTTGCTAAACTGCCACGTACACACATCAGTGTAACTCTGTAAGTTGAATTTACACCTTGAAGTTCATTCTGTTAGAATGCTCTGTTTTAGTTTTAGAGTGGGATGTTGCTCTGAACACCATATACTGCCATTCATTCAGGAATGTCCAAACGCAGCTTATAGAAGAAAACGGTTTGTAATTCACAGCATACAATCACAGATGCAACTCTCTTAACTGAACGAGCACACAGCAGAGCAGTTTGAATCATACGTTTCTTCTGTGTTTCAGGCGCCTTCTTACTGCTATTTCTTCTAAGTGGGGATTTGGCTGGAAAGAGCTGTTTTTAGATTCTCCACAGAGAGAGTTGCTAAACTGCCGCATACACTCATCAGTGTATCTCTGTAAGTTGAATTTACACATTGAAGTTCATTCTGTTGGAACACTCCGTTTCAGTTTTAGAGAGAGATGTTTCTCTGAACACTGTATACTCCCATTCATTCAGGAATGACCAAACGCAGCTCAAAGAATATAACCATTTGTAATTCACGGCATACAAACACAGATGCAACTCTCTTAGCTGAACAAGCAAACAGCAGAGCAGTTTGAATCATACATTTCTTCTGTGTTTCAGACGCATTCTTACTGCTATTTCTTCTAAGTGGGGATTTGGCTGGAAATAACTGTTTTTAGATTCTCCACAGAAAGAGTTGCTAAACTGTCGCATGCACACGTCAGTGTAACACTGTAAGTTGAATTCACCTCCTGAAGTGCATTCTGTTAGAACACTTCATTTTGGATTTAGAGCGAGATTTTGCTCTGAACATCATATACTCCCGTTCATTCAGGAATGTCCAAACGCAGCTCATAGAAGAAAAGTGTTTGTAATTCGCTCCATAGAAACAGAGATGCAATTCTCTTAGCTGAATGAACACACAGCACAGCAGTTTGAATTATACGTTTCTTCTTTGTTTCTGATGTGTTCTTACTGCTATTTCTTCTAGATGGGGATTGGGCTGGAAATAACTGTTCTTAGATTCTCCACAGAAAGATTTGCTAAACTGCCGCATACATGCATCAGTGTAACTCTGAAAGTTGAATTTACACAGTGAAGTTAATTCTGTTAGAACGCTCCATTTCGGTTTTAGAGAGAGATGTTTCTCTGAACACTTTATACTTTCATTCATTCAGGAATGTCCAAACGCAGCTCATAGAAGAAAACCATTTGTAATTCATGGCATACAAACACAGATGCAACTCTCTTAGCTGAACGAGCACACAGCAGAGCAGTTTGAATCATATGTTTCTTCTGTGTTTCAGGTGCATTCTTACTGTTATTTCTTCTAAGTGGGGATTTGGCTGCAAATAACTGTTTTTAGATTATCCACAGACAGAGTTGTTAAACTATCACATGCACACGTCTGTGTAAGTCTGTAAGTTAAATTCACATAGTGAAGTTCATTCTGTTAGAAAGCTTCCTTTTGGTTTTAGAGCGAGATGTTGCTCTGAATACCATATACTCCCATTCATTCAGGAATGTCCAAACACAGATAATAGAGGAAAAGTGTTTGAAATTCGCAGCATATGAACACAGATGCAACTCTCTTAGCTGAAGGAAATCACAGCAGAGATGTTTGAATCATACGTTTCTTCTGTGTTTCAGACGCATTCTTACTGGTATTTCTTCTAGGAGGGGATTGGGCTGGAAATAGCTGTTTTTAGATTCTCCACAGAAAGAGTTGCTAAACTGTCACATACACACATCAGTGTAACTCTGGAAGTTGAATTCACACAGTGAAGTTGATTCTTTTAGAATGCTCCATTTGGATTATAGAGTGAGTTGTTGCTCTGAACACCATATACTCCCATTAATACAGGAATATACAAACGCAGCTCATAGAAAAACAGTGTTTGTAACTCACAGCATACTAACACAGATGCAACCTGTTTGTAACTCACAGCATACTAACACAGATGCAACCCTCTTTACTGAAAAAACACACAACCGAGCAGTTTGAATCAAACATTTCTTCTGTGCTTAAGACGCATTCTTACTGCTATTTCTCCAAGGTGGGGATTTGGCTGGAAATAAACTGTTTTTACATTCTCCACATTAATTGTTGTTAAACTGCCGCATACACACATCAGTGTAACTCTGTAAGTTGAATTCACACAGTGAAATTCACTTTGTTTGAACTATCCGTTTTGATTTTAGAGCGAGATTTATCTCTGAACACCATATACTCCCATTCATTCAGGAATGTCCAAATGCAGCTCATAGAAAAAAAGTGTGTGTAACTCGATGCATAGAAACAGAGATGCAACTCTCTTACCTGAACGAACACACAGCACAGCAGTTTGAATTATACATTTCTTCTTTGTTTCAGATGCATTCTTACTGCTATTTCTTCTAGGTGGGGATTGGGCTGGAAATAACCGTTTTTAGATTCTCCAGAGAAAGAGTTGCTAAACTTCCGCATAGAAACATCAGTGTAACTCTGTAAGTTGAATTCACACAGTGAAGTTCTTTCTGTTAGAATGCTCCGCTTCGGTTTTAGAGAGAGATGTTTCTCTGAACACCGTATACTCCCATTGATTCAGGAATGTCCAAACGCAGCTCATAGAAGAAAACTGTTTGTAATTCATGGCATACAAACACAGATGCAACTCTCTTAGCTGTACGAGCACACAGCAGAGCAGTTTGAATCATATGTTTCTTCTGTGTTTCAGACGCATTCTTACTGTTATTTCTTCTAAGTGGGTATTTGGCTGGAAATAACTGTTTTTAGATTCTCCACAGAAAGAGTTGCTAAATTGCCGCATACCCACATCAGTGTAACTCTGTAAGTTGAATTCACACATTGACGTTAATTCTGATAGAAGACTCCATTTTGGTTTTAGAGCGAAATGATTCTCTGAACACCATGTACTCTCATTCATTCAGGAATGTCCAAACGCAGCTCATAGAAGAACAGCAATTTTTACTCTCTGCATACAGATACAAATACAACTCTCTTAGCTGAACAAACACACAGCAGAGCAGTTTGAATCATACGTTTCTTCCTTGTTTCAGATACATTCTTATTGCTGTTTTTTGTAGGTGAGGATTTCGCTGGAAATAACTGATTTTAGATTCTCCACAAAAAGAATTGCTAAGCTGCTGTATAAACACATCAGTGTATCCCTGTAAGTTGAATTCACACTGTGAAGTTCATTCTGATAGAATGCTCCGTTTTGGTTTTAGCTCAAGATGATTCTCTGAACAGCATATACTACCTTTCATTCATGAATGTCCAAGCACAGCTCATAAAAGAAAAGCGTTTGTAACTCATTGCATACAAACACAGATGCAACTCTCTTAGCTGAACAAACACACAGCAGAGCAGTTTGAATCATACATTTCTTCTGTGTTTCAGACACATTCTTACTGCTATTTCTTCTAGGTAGGGATTTGGCCGGTAATAACTGTTTTTAGATTCTCCACAGAGGGAGTTGCTGAATTGCCGCATACACACTTCAGTGTAACTCTGTAAGTTGAATTCACACAGTGAAATTCATTCTGCTAGAACGCTCCGTTTTGGTTTTAGTGCGAGATGTTTCTGTGAACACCATATACTCCCATTCATTGCGGAATGTCCAAATGCAGCTCATAGAAGAAAAGCGTTTTGAACTTGCTGCATACAAATACAGATGCAACTCTCTTAGATGAATGAACACACAGCAGAGCAGTTTGAATCATACCTTTCTTCTGTGTTTCAGACACATTCTCACTGCTATTACTTCTAAGGGGAGATTTGGCTGGAAATAACTGTTTTTACATTTTCCACAGAAAGAGTTGCTAAACTGCCACAGACACACATCAGTTTAACTCTGTAAGTTGAAATGCTGAAGTTCTTCTGTTAGACCGCTACATTTCGGTTTTATAGCTAGATATTTCTCTGAACACCATATACTCCCATTCATTCAGGAATGTCCAAATGCAGCTCATAGAAGAAAAGCGTTTGTAACTCGCTGCATACAAACACATATGCAACTATCTTAGCTGAACGATCACACTGCAGAGCAATTTGAATCATACGATTCTTTTGTGTTTCAGGTGCATTCCTACGGTTGTTTCTTCTAGGCAGTGATTTGGCTGGATATAACTGTTTTAAGGTTCTCCACAGGAAGCGTTGCTAAACTGTTGCATACACACATCAGTGTAGATCTGTAAGTTGAATTCAGTCAGTGAACATCATCCTGCTAGAATGTTCCATTTTAGTTTTAGAGCGAGATGTTTCTCTGAACACCATATACTCCCATTCATTCAGGAATGTCCAAACGCAGCTTCTAGAAGAACAGCGATTTTAACTTGCTGCATACAAACACAGATACAACTCTCTTAACTGAACGAAAACACAGCAAAGCAGTTTGAATCATACGTTTGTTCTTTGTTTCAGACACATTCTTACAGCTGTTTCTTCTAGGTGGGGATTTTGCTGGAATTAACTGTTTTTAGATTCTACATAGAAAGATTTGCTAAGCTGCTGCATAGACATGTCAGTGTAACTCTGTAAGTTGAATTCACACTGTGAAGTTCATTCTGATACAATGCTCCATTTTGGTTTTAGCTCGTGATGACTCTCTGAACAGCATAAACTGCCATTCATTCAGGAATGTCCAAACACAGATCATAGAAGAAAAGCGTTTGTAACTCGTTGCATACAAACACAGATGCAACTCTCTCAGCTGAATGAACACAGAGCAGAGCAGTTTGAATCATGCTTTTTTCTGTGTCTCAGGCGCATTCTTACTGCTGTTTCTCCTAGGTGGGGATTTGGCTGGAAATAACTGTTTTTAGATTCTCCACAGCAACAGATGCTAAACTGCCGCATACACACATCACTGTAACTTCATACATTGAATTAACACAGTGAAGTTCATTCTGTTAGAACGCTCTGTTTTGGTTTTAGAGTGAGTTGTTTCTTTGAACACCATATACTCCCATTCACTCAGAAATTGACAACCACACCTGATAGATGAAAAGGATTTGTAACTCACTGCATACAAACACAGATGCAGCTCTCTTTGCTGAACGAACACACAGCAGAGCAGTTTGAATCATACGTTTCTTCGGTGTTTCAGACACATTCTTACTGCTGTTTCTTCCAGGAGGGTATTTGGTCGGTACTAACTGTTTTTAGATTCTTCACAGAAAGAGTTGCTAAACTGCCACATACACACATCAGTGTAATCCTGTAAGTTGAATTCACACAGTGAAGTTCATTCTGCTAGAACGCTCCGTTTTGCTTTTAGAGTGAGATGTTTCTCTGAACAGCATATACTCCCATTCATTCAGAAATGTCCAAAGGCAGCTCATAGAAGAAAAGTCTTTGTAACTCACTGCATACAAACACAGATGCAATTATCTTAGCTGAACGAACACACAGCAGATCAGTTTGAATCATATGTTTCTTCTGTGTTTAAGACCCATTCTTACTGCTATTTCTCCTAGGCAGGGATGTGGATGGAAACAACTGTTTTTAGATTCTCTGCAGAAAGTGTTGCCAAAATGCTGCATACAAACATCAGTTTAACTCTGTATGTTGAATTCACACAGAGAAGGTAATTCTGTTAGAATGGTCTGTTTTAGTTTTAGAGCGAGATGTTTCTCTGAACACCATATATTCTCATTCATTCAGGAATGTCTAAAAGCAGCTCATAGAAGAAAAGCATTTCTAACTCGCTGAATACAAACAGAGATGCAACTCTCTTAGCTAAATGAAGACACAGCAGAGCAGTTTGAATTAAATGTTTCTTCTGTATTTCAAATGCATTCTTACTGCTATTTCTTTTATGGGGGGATTTGGCTGGAAATAATTGTTTTTAGATTCTCCACAGAAAGAATTTCTTAACTGCCGCATACACAGATCACTGTGACTCTGTAAGTTAAATTCACACCTTTGAAGTTCATTCTCTTAGTACGCTCCGTTTTGGTTTTAGAGCGAGATATTTCTCTGAACACCATATACTCCCATTCATTCAGGTATGTCCGAAAGCAGCTCATAGAAAAAAACTGTTTTCAACTCGCTGCATACAAATGTAGATGCAACTCTCTTAGCTGAATGAACACAGAGCAGAGCATTTTGAATCACACATTTCTTCTGTGTTTCAGATGCATTCTTACTGCTGTTTCCTCTAGGCAGAGATTTGGCTGGAAATAACAGTTCTTAAAATGTCCACAGAAAGCGTGGCTAAACTGCTGCATAAACATAGTGTAACTCTGTAAGTTCAATTCACACAGTGAAGTTCAGTCTGTTAGAACACTCCATTTTGGTCTTAGATCGAGATGTTTCTCTGAACACCATATAACCCCCTTCATTCAGGAATGCCCAAACGCATCTCATAGAAGAAAGGCATTTGTAATTCGCTGCAAACATGGATGCAACTTTCTTAGCTGAATGAACACACAGCAGAGCAATCTGAATCACACCTTTTGTATTTCAGACGCATTCTAACTGCTATTTCGTCTACGCAGGGATTCGGTTGGAAATAACTGTTTTCAGATTCTCCACAGAAAGAGTTGCCAAACTGCTACATACACAAATCAGTGTAACTCTGTAAGTAGAAATCACACAGTGAAGTTGATGCTGTTAGAAAGCTCCATTTTGGTTTTAAAGCGAGACGTTTCTCTCAACACCCTATACTCCCATTCATTCAGGAATGTCCAAACGCAGCTCATAGAATAAAAAGCATTTGTAACTCGGTGCATACAAACATACAGGCAACTCTCTTAGCTGAACGAACACATAGCAGAGCAGTTAGAATCACGCGTTTCTTCTATGTTTCTCACGCATTCTTTCTGCTATTTCTTCTAGGTGGGGATTTGGCTCTAAATAACTGTTTTGAGATTCTCCACAGAATGGGTAGCTAAACTGCTGCATATACACATCAGTGTAACTCTCTAAGTTGAATTCACACAGTGAACTTCATTCTGTTAGAACGCTCCGTTTTGATTTTAGAACGAGATGTTTCTCTGAACACCATGTACTCCCATTCATCCAAGAACGTCCAATTGCAGCTCATAGAAGAAAAGCGTTTTTAACTCATTGCATACAAACATAGATGCAACTCTCTTAGCTGAAGGAACACACAGCAGAGTAGTTTGAATCATACGTATCTTCTGTGTTTCAGACGCGTTCTTAATGCTATTTCTTCTAGGCTTGGATTTGGCTGGATATAACTATTTTTAGATTCTCCACAGAAAGGGTTCCTAAACTGCTGCATACACACGTCAGTGTAAACCTGTACGTTTAATTCACATGGTGAAGTTCATACTTTTAGAATGCTCTGTTTTGGTTTTAGAGCTAGATGTTGCTCTCAACACCATATCCTCCCATTCAGTCAGGAATGGCCAAACGCAGCTCATACCAGTAAAGTGTTTGTAACTTGCTGCATACAAACATGTATGCAACTTTCTTAGCTGAACGAACACACAGCAGAGCAGTTTGAATCACATGTTTCTTCTGTGTTTCAGATGCATTCTGACCGCTATTTCTTCTGTGGGGTGATTTGGCTGGAAATAACTGTTTTTAGAATGTCCACAGAAAGGGTTGCTAAACTGCTTCATACACACATCAGTGTAACTGTGTAAGTTGAATTCACACAGTGAAGTTCATTCTGTTAGAACGTTCCATTTTGGTTTTAGATTGAGATGTTTCTCTGAACACCATATATTCCCATTCATTCAGGAATGTCCAATGCTGCTCATAGAAGAAAAGCATTTGTAACTTGATGCATACAAACAGAGATGCAACTCTCTTAACTGAACGAACACACAGTGGAGCAGTTTGAATCACACGTTTCTTCTGTGTTTCAGATGCATTGTGACTGCTATTTCTTCTAGGTGGGGATTTGGCTGGAAATAACTCTTGTTAGAATGTCCACAGAAAGAGTTGCTAAACTGCTGCTTACACACATCAGTGTAACTCTGTATGTTGAATTCATACAGTGAAGTTCATTCTGGTAGAATGCTCCATTTTGGTTTTAGAGCGAGATGTTTCTCTGAACACTGTATAATCCAATTCCTTCAGGAATGTCCAAACCCAGCTTTTAGAAGAAAAGCGTTTGCAACTTGCTACATACAAACATAGATGAAACTCTCTTAGCTGAACGAACACACAGCAGAGTAGCTTGAATCACACGTTTCTTCTGTGTTTCAGACGCATTCTTAGTGCTGTTTCTTCTAGGCAGGGATTTGGCTGTAAATAACTGTTTTCAGATTCTCCACGGAAGTTGTTGCTAAACTGCTGCATACACTCATCAGTGTATCTCTGTAAGTTGAATTCACACAGTGAAGTTCATTATGTTAGAACGCTCCGTTTTGCTTTTAAAGCGAGATATTTCTCTGAACACCAAATATTTCCATTCAATCAGGAATGTCCAAATGCAGCTCATAGAAAAAAGCATTTATAACTCGCCACATACAAACATAGATGCAACTCTCTTAGCTGAATGAACAAACAGCAGATCAGTTTGAATCCCACGTTTCTTCTGTGTTTTAGATGCATTCTTACTGCTAATTCCTCCATTCGTGGATTTGGCTGGAAATAACTGTTTTTAGAATGTCCACAGAAAGGGTTGCTAAACTGCTGCATACACTCCTCAGTGTAACTCTGTAAGTGGAATTCACACAGTGAAGTTCATCCTGTTAGAATGCTCCGTTTTGGTTTTAGAGTTAGATGTTGCTCTGAACAACATTTACTCCCATAATTCAGGAATGTCCAAACGAAGCTCATAGAAGAAAAGCATTTGTCACTCACTGTATGGAAACATAGATGCGGGAGTGATCCAAGATGGCCGGTTAGGAGCAGCTCAGGATTGCAGCTCCCAGTAAAAGTGCAGAGGGTGAGTGGATGCCACATTTCCAGACAGACTTTTATTACCCCCAGGCCAGGAGATTCCCAGGCAGAGCAGTCCCACGGGTCGCCAGTGTGGCTGTTTTGTCCATCATGGCTGTTTCGGCTGGTGCAGCTGTTTTGGCCAGCGTGGCTGTTTTGCCGGCGTGGCTGCTTTGCCGGCGTCCCGGCGTGGCAGTTCTCTATACAAAATACACTGGTCTGTGTGCCCTTTGAACTGGTGAGTGGAGCTACGGGAAGGCAGATTAAAAAGGGGACTGAATCAGCGAGCGAGCCCAGGAGATTCCCAGGCAAAAAATGTGCTACAAATCTCAGCGCCACTGCTTCAGCCTGTGCAGTGTGTCCCCGCAGGGGAAATCACACAGATCCCAGCACATTTTCAACAGATGACTGGAACACCTGGGAGTCGCCCATTCAACTGAAAAAACAAAAGTCTCTGAGACAGCGAGCCAGGTGGTCAGGCTCGGCTAAAACAGCAATTGGAAACGTTCTTTGTTGAGTTTTGCAGCAGTCACAGCTCATCCCGGGATGGTCCAGTTCTGTGGGGGAGGGGTGTCTGCCATTACAGGGCACTCCACCACTACAGAGGTAGTCCGCCATTGTGGTGGCAGCCTGCTGTTGCCAAGGCAACCCACTGTTGCTGAGGCAACACACCATTATAGAGGCAGGTCACTATTGATGAGGCAGTTCTAATTACACCTATATAAATAGGATTGCAGGGAAGTTCACACGGCAGCTGGGCAGAGCCCACAGCAGCTCAGCAAAGCCTCTGCAGGCAGACAGTGCCTGGACTGCCTACTTGCTGGGCAGGGAAGCCCTGAAAAGAAAAAAAAAAGGCAGCAGCATACCGGAAACTCATAAATGAAGCCCTAACTCCCTAAGACAGAATACCTGGGGGGGGGGAAAGGGGGTATATGAGTTCTGCTGCAGCAGACTTAAACGTACCTTCCCAGCAGCTCAGAATGGACAACAGAGCTCACAACTCAGCACTTGAGCTCCTAAAAAGGACAGACTGTCTTCTCAAGCAGCTCCCTGATCCCCGTATATTCAAAGAGTCACCTCATAAAGGAGAGATCAGACTGATGTTTGGCAGGCTTCCTTGTGGGACAAAGATAGCAGAAGAAGAAACTGGTAGCAACCTTCCCTATTCTGCAGCTGCTGCAGGTGATCCCCAGGAAGCAGGGAGTGGAGTGGACCTCAGCAGTCCTACAGCAGAGGGGCTAGACTGTTAGAAGGAAAACTAAGAAACAGAAATTACTTCATCATCAACAAACTAGACATTCACTCAGAGGCCCAATCGGAAAGTCAGCAACTACAGAGACAACAGGACAATAAATACACAAAGATGGGAAGAAACCAGCGCAAAAAGGATGAAAACACCCGAAACCAGAAGACCTCTCCTCCAACAAGGGATCACAACTCCTCGCTAGCAAGGGAACAAGGATGGATGGAGACAGAGTGTGACGAAATGACTGAATCAGGCTTCAGAAGGTGGGTAATAAGAAACTTCTGTGAGCTTAAAGAACATGTTCTAACCCAATGGAAAGAAACTAAGAACGTTGAAAAAAGATTTGAGGAAAGGCTAATGAGAACGGACAACTTAGAGAGGACTATAAGTGAATTGATGGAGCTGAAAAACACAACACGAGAATTTTGCGAAACATGCACAAGTTTCAAAAGCTGAATTGACCAAGCAGAAGAAAGGATATCGGAGGTCGAAGATTAAATCAATGAAATAAAGCGAGAAGGCAAGATTAGAGAAAAAGGGGTAAAGAGGAATAAACAAAGTCTTCAAGAAATATGAGACTATGTGAAAAGACCTAATCTACGTATAATAGATGTACCCGAATATGATGAAGAGAATGAATCCAAGCTGGAAAATACTCTTCAGGATATCATCCAGGAAATCTTCCCCAACCTTGCAAGGCAGGCCAATATTCAAGTCCAGGAAATACAGAGAACACCACAAAGATATTCCTCAAGAAGAGCAACCCCAAGGCACATAATCGTCAGATTCACCAGGGTTAAAATGAAGGAGAAAATGCTAAAGGCAGCCAGAGAGAAGGGTTGGGTTACCCACAAAGGGAAGCCCATCAGGCTCACAGCAGATCTCTCAGCAGAAACCCTACAAGCCAGAAGAGAGTGAGGGCCAATATTCAACATCCTTAAAGAAAAGAACTTTCAACCCAGAATTTCATATCCAGCCAAACTGAGTTTCATAAGTGAAGGAAAAATAAAATCCTTTGTGACCCAGCAAGTACTCAGAGATTTCATCACTACCAGGCCTGCTTTACAAGAGGTCCTGAAAGAGGCACTACACATAGAAAGGAACAACCATTACCAGCCACTCCAAAAACATAACAAATGATAAAGAGCATCAACACAATAAAAAATCTGCATCGACTAACAGGCAAAACAGCCAGCTAACATCAAAATGGCAGGATCAAATTCACACATAACAATATTAACCCTTAATGCAAATGGACTAAATGCCCCAATCAAAAGACACAGACTGGCAAATTGGATAAAAAGCCAAAACTCATCAATGTGCTGTATCCAGGAAACATCTCACATGCAAGAATACACAAAGGCTCAAAATAAACGGACAGAGAAAGATTTACCAAGCAAATGGAGAGCAAAAGAAAGCAGGTTTTGCAATTCTCATCTCTGATAAAATAGACTTTAAACCAACGAAGATCAAAAGAGACAAAGAAGGACATTATATAATGATAAAATGATCAATGAAACAAGAAGAGCTAATGATCTTAAATATATATGCACCCAATACAGGAGCACCCAGATATATAAGGCAAGTTCTTAATGACTTACAAAGAGACTTAGACTCCCACACAATAATAGTGGGAGACTTTAACACCCCATTGTCAATGATAGACAGATCAACCAGACAGAAAATTAACAAGAATATGGAGGACTTAAACTCAGATCTGGAACAAGCAAACCTAACAGACATTTACAGAACTCTCCACCCCAAATCCACAGAATATACATTTTTCTCAGCACCACATCACACCTACTGTAAAATTGACCACATAATTGGAAGTAAATCACTCCTCAGCAAATGCAAAAGAATGGAAATCATAAAAAACAGTTTCTCAGACCACAGTGCAAACAAGTTAGAACTCAGGATTCAGAAACTAACTCGGAACTGCACAGCTTCATGGAAACTGAACAATTGGCTCTTGAATGTGGACTGGATAAATAATGAAATGAAGACAGAAATAAAGGTGTTCTTTGAAACCAACACGAATGAATACACAACAAATCAGAATCTCTGGGACACATTTAAAACAGTCTCTAGAGGAAAATATATAACAATAAGTGCCCACATGAGACACAAAGAGAGATCTAAAACTGACATCCTATCATCAAAATTGAAAGAGCTAGAGGAACAAGGTCAAAAAAACTCAAAACCTAGCAGAAGACAAGAAATAACTAAGATCAGAGCAGAACTGAAGGAGATAGAGACACAAAAAACTCTTCAAAAAATCAATAAATCCAAGAGCTGGTTTTTTGAAATGATCAACAAAATAAACAGACCACTAGCCAGATTAATAAAAAAGAAAAGAGAGAATAACCAAATAGATGCAATAGAAAATGATAAAGGAGATATCACCACGGATTCCACAGAAATTCAAACCATCATCAGGGATTATTAGAAACAATTCTATACACATAAACTGGTAAAGCTAGAAAAAATGGATAAATTCCTGGACACTTGCCTCCTCCCAAGTCTAAACCAAGAAGAATTTGAAACCCTGAATAGACCAATAACAAGATCGGAAGTTGAGGCAGCGATTAAGAGCCTACCACCCAAAAAAAGCCCAGGTCCAGATGGGTTCACAGCCGAATTCTTCCAGACATACAAAGAGGAGCTGGTACCATTCCTTCTGAAACTATTCCAAATAATCCAAAAAGAGGGAATCCTTCCCAGATCATTTTATGAGACCAACATCATCCTGATACCAAAACCTGGCAGAGACTCAACAAGAAAAGAAAACTTCAGGCCAATATCCATGATGAACATAGATGCAAAAATCTTCAATAAAATACTG
>PVKP010020293.1:0-25712 GCA_004027715.1 Plecturocebus donacophilus
TGTGTCCCCCTGTCCCTGGGGTGGAGATGCTGGTATCACAGCCCGTGCGCTTCAGGGCAAGGTCATTCAGTAACTGTGGATTGAGCACCTACTGTGTGCCAGACACCACCTGGGGTGAGAACTCGGGGATGTGTCGGAGAGCTGCTGTTGCTCTCTTCTCTGAGCGTCTGGACCTGTGGTAGAGAGTGTCATCAGAGAATCACAAAACAGACAGATGGCGACGCAGTATGAGGAAGAGCTTGGGAGGAAAAGAAGGGCAGCTTTCTGAAGTCAGCCCTCCAGGGCCCATCCTTCTCTTCCCGCCCGTGTGTCAGCCTTGCCCCCTCTGTCCCAGAGGACGCGGCAAGGGCTGGGGCTGCCAGGACTGGCCAGCGCCTTTGTCTTCAGGTTCGCAGGCAGGAAGATGGTAGGGTGGAGATCTGACCACGGCGTGGGGTGTCTCCAGTTCTCGCCATTCCGGATGTCGCTTTGGGCCCTCAGAGGGGACTCTGGGGCGGCTGCCATGGCTGGCTTGTCCAGAGTCCTTGGAGATCTGGGCTGGGCGCTGGTCATGGCTTTGGGGAACTTTCCTTCTCCAAACACGTGCAGGAAACTCAAGATCCCCCGTCCTGGAAGTGCCTCTGGCATGTCAGTTTCCAGCCATCGTGAGTGGGAACGACAGCCCCAAAGGTTGTGTGGCAGTGAAGCTAGTTTCCCATGCCTTCCCTTTCCCTACAGAGGAAGAGTAAGAGCTCATACTTCATAACAGCTCTTCTTCATCGAGGGCCTGCTGTGTGCTGCTTTTTTTGGCTGCATGTGTGAACATGTCTCAGACATGGTCTCATTCGATACTGTTTTAAGGAGCCTAAGGTGGCCCCAGTAATTATGAAGGCCTTTGAAATGTCTGATCTCTAAAACGTAGAGAAAGGAGGAAGCGGCTGAGCTTTTGGCAGCCCAGGAGGGAAGATGGCTTGAGTCCAGGAGTTCAAAACCAGCCTGGGCAACATAGTGACACTCTGTCTCTACAAAAAAAAAAAAAAAAAAATCAAGAGAATTAGCCAGGCATCGTGGTGCATGCCTGTAGTCTTAGCTACGTGGGAGGCTGAGGCAGGAGAATTGCCTGAGCCTGGGAGATCGAGACTGCAGTGAGCTGTGATCGCATCCCTGCAGCTAAACAGAGAGAAAAGAAACAGTATCAAGGAAAAGGGCAGTTTGTCTTGGGAATTCCAGGCTGTTTGGGGGGATTGAAGTCATGTGTTCTCCAGCCCCTGCTGTCCATGTGATGGAAATGACACTGACATTTGTTTTATACTGTGTTGTTCAACCACAGCAAGGCCCATCTTTTGCCTACGTGAGTAACTGAGAGTGCTTTCCGGGCGTGTAGGGGAGGCACGGAGTGTATTTAGATCTGCATGGTCCTCTTGCACACACCGAGTCCCATAGCTGGTGGTAGAAATGGAGTAGGCCCTGAGTTTCACAACTCAAACCAGTCCATGCACCGAGATACCATCCCGTGGGCGTCTGATGCCAGGGCAGGGTGTGGGGGTGCATTTGCCATCCGCGGGACTCCTACCGGGATCCTCGGGCTTGGCCACTCCCGCCTGAAATGGATTTCTCCAGTTCAGAATGAACCCCTGCATCCTTTCGATGCATCCACCCTGGTACCCTTGACTGGAACAACCTAGACAGAGACGCGTGTCCCTTCTGTCTGAGTGTTTTAGGAGTGTCAGGCCCCAGAGCTTCCCCGGCTCAATGGACATTGGATGGCACCGCTGTGGCATGCCTCCCTCTTCTCTCCCTGCCATCATCCCTAGGTTCCTTCCCCCGGCCCGGTCCCTGGTGCACCTGTGTGACCCTGTGCATGCGTGTGCAGTGCGTGTCTGTCTGTTGCATGCTGGTTGCTTGACTCAAGGCTCCAGAAACAGTCTTGGAGGTCGCGATGCACTAGCTTCGGTGGCGTGGTAAGGCCCCAGCTACGCAACGCATAACCTGGTCCTACTTGGACCTCTGCTCATGTAAACTCATCTCTAACGCAGAGCTTGAGGGGCTGGCATGTGGGTCCCAGCCTAGAAGAAACCCTTCAATCCATCTTAGTTAGACTAACCCGGGTGATAGTGCTGCAGATCAGAAAGAGAATTAGAGTCCTTATGAGAGATCTGCTCTTGTGAGATGTTGGCTGAGTCAGCTAACTTCTCAGGGCCACCGTTCTGCCATCTGTAAAATGAAGGGTTCGAACCAGGTCCCCCTGTTTAGAGCTCTCTTGCAAAGACTTTCCAACCCTGCCTGCTAGAATCCCCATTCTAGAAAGGGAGCCTTTTTCAGAGAGCATGGAGACCCCGAGTTGACGTGAATGGAAGTGATTCCCTCGTCTTCCCACGGGGAGGAAACGCCCATGGCGCTCCTCTCCAATTTCCACTGATCTCAGCTGGGGCGGTTCCACTTGTAGCTGAGATTTTTATGTGGATGAGGCTTTTGCTTCCTCGTTCTCCGGGAGCTGCAAAAAGGAGCACGTGTGGACAAATGAAAACAAATAAATAGCAGCTCCCTGCTTTGTCCCGAAGACTCGGTACCTTGATGCCTTCCTAGCATGGGGGAACGAGGAGGAAGCCATGCCCGTCCTTGTCCCCTCTGGACACCTTCCCGGCTCCTGTCCAGCCCAGCGCTGCTGCCTGGAAAAATAAGGAAGGGACGGCAGGAGGGCAGGACAAGGAGAAAAACTCCCAGAATCCAGGGCCTGGAGGCTCAGGGCGCATCTGCAGCCGCCGTGTTTTCAGGCTAGGCCAAGGGCAGCTCATTCGCTTTCCCGGCTTAACTTACCACATCGGCCCTTTCCTGCCATGATTAATCACATGCCCGCGTTTGTGCACAGGCCCCCGCAGAGGGGGCGGTGGGCTGTGTCCAGTCTCAGCTGCCATTAACCCGATGAATGGAGCTCAGCAACCTGCTTCGAAGCTTTATTCTGCAGTCCGCTAAGAGGATTCCTGGTGGGTTTTGTGCATTCCTTACTTGTCTTCCATAGGAGACTTCAGAAAACCAGTCCTGAGAAAGGAAAATTGCAAGTAAAAAAAAAAAAATTGCACTAAAATAATCAGAAGGAGGATTGTAGCGATTTAGCTTGAAGAAGGCTGCTAGTTAAACATGAACAGCAGCGCAACTGCTGTGTACAGTGGGCCAGGTGGTGCACTGCACAATTCCGTGGGGCACCATTCGTCATGATGTAAATGACATCACTGGCGTGGAGCAAGGCAGTAGCTTTGAGTGACAGTGATGCTGCAGAGATGAGCAGGCCCTAATCTTGAAAAATGTAACCTTCCCAGGTGGCAGATGTCCTAGCTATTAGAGACTTCAGACAGTGGCTTCTCTTCTGAAATCTTCCTGTAAATCTGGAGGGCTCTAAGAGGAGGGAGGAGGTAGGAGAGAACCTGTGCATTCAGGGCAGAGTTTTGTGGCAACATCCCTCCAAGATAGAACTGTCAGGACCTAGGTTGCTTTCTCCAATAACTAGATGTGAATGCATTTTAGGGAGAGCTGGAAAAGCAGCTTCTACAAGCAAACCCGATTCTGGAGGCTTTCGGCAACGCCAAAACAGTCAAGAACGACAACTCGTCACGATTCGTAAGTAGCAAAGCCACGCAGGTTTTCCAGAAAAGGCTTGGTGTCATCTCCCTGGGGCTGCAGAGTGTTTGTGTGAGAAGGTGGGAGGGCTGTCTGATCCTGGAGAGAGGGACTGTACCTTACAATCTTGCAAGGGTTCTTGCCTCTCACTCTCATTTATTCATTCATTCATTCACTATTCATTCAACAAATATTTATTGATGAGCCGGGTGCAGTGGCTCATACCTGTAATCTCAGCACTTTGGGAGGCTGAGGCGGGAGGATCACTTGGGCCCAAGGATTCAAGACCAGCCTGGGCGAGAAAGTGAGACCCCCTCTTTATTACTAAAATAAATAAGAATTTAAAAATTACTTACAGAGCACCTGGTTTGTGCTAGACACTTACATCCAATACCATTTTATTTAGCAAAACGTGAATTGAGTGTCAACTATGTACTAGGCACACTCCTCCTCCAAGAAACATTTAGTGAGTACCTATTCTGTACAATTATTCTGGTAGGCATTTTTTTTTTTCCCTGAGATGGAGTCTCGCTCCATCGCCAGGCTGGAGTGCAGTGGCACAATCTCGGCTCAGTGCAACCTCCATGGTAGGCGCTTCTGTATATACCACTCTTCTCTTTGTTTTTGTTTTTATTAATTTGCTGTTATTAGAAGTGCCTACTGTATACCAGGCGCTGAGCTAGGCTCACAGAATGATGATGAATAGTTCAGATGTGGTTCCAGCCTTCATGAAACTGCTGCTTCCAATTGAAGAACAGACAGTGAGGCAGCGGGTACCGCCTTCCCACGCACACTTCCCCAGACTCCAAGGCCAAGGTCTTTGCCTGAGCCCAACAAGGACAGGAGAACTCTAAAAGCACGTGGTTGACGATATGTAGACAAAAACGGTTTTATTGTCCAAAAGAAGCGGTTGCTTCCATAGGAGGGCCAGAAAGATGTTTTAGTGAGAAAAGATTAAGGGAAAATGGTCTCTGCCTTCCAGGAGTAGGGGATCTCGGAACTGTTGCCCACTGGGATGGGGCCCCGGGAAAGACTCTGCAGAAAGCTCTGCTCTGCTGAGCATATTCACATAGCGGTCCCTGAGCCTGTGATCCCCAAGGCCCATTTTAGCAGCAGACAATTGCATAATGTCTCCTTTCCTTGCCTGCAGTTACAATCATAGATAATACCATTTCCTACACGTGTTAGATGAATACACATCAGCGTAACACCCTAACTGTAATATGAAGAAGAAATAACAAAAGACAGTTCATAACAAAAACGTGCGTTTCAGGCCAGGCGAGGTGGCTCATGCCTGTAATCCTAGTACTTTCGGAGGCTGAGGCGGGCAGATCGCTTGAGCTCAAGAGTTTGAGGCCAGCCTGGGCAACATGGAGAAACCCCATCTCTACAAGAAAAAAAATAAATGAAGTGCATTTCAGCATTTCAGTGCTTAGGCCAGACCACACCATCAGAAGACACAGTAAGAGTCAGACACTTAGGTCTGTGCACTGCGACAGCTACAAATACAAGGAACAGGGTCGGATTTGGGGACTGATGATGTTGGGATGGGATTTTCCATAATGGCAGCTGACTCTTGTGAAGCTCTGAACCAAAGAACAGTCTTCTCTGGAGTCACACAGATGGGATATTCTTATATTAGAACAACATTTTAAATACTTTTTCATGCTTTTATTTAAAAGCATAAAAATCTCGGCCAGGCACAGTGGTTCACACCTGTAAACCCAGCACTTAGAGAGGCTGAGGTGGGAAGATCTCCTGAGGTCAGGAGTTTGAGACCAGCCTGGCCAACATGGTGAAACTCTGTCTCGACTAAAAATACAAAAATTAGCCAGGCATGGTGGTGCACGCCTATATTCCCAGCTGCTTAGCAGGCTGAGGTGGGAGAATCTCTTGAACCCAGGAGATGGAGGTTGCAGTGAGCCAAAGTCACACCACTACACTCAACCTGGACGACAGAGGGAGAGTCCATCTCAAAAAAAAAAAGCACAGAATCTAAAGGCATAAAGATGAGGTTCTTAGCCTAGGTAATTACAAACTAGTTTTTCCCCCCAAGAGTGTCAGCTGAGACATTGGAAGACTCATAGGGATATAGACAGAGGTTGGCAGCAGAGACGCTCCTGGTTATCGCAGGACTCCCAAAATATCCTCGGCCCCTGTTTGCTAACAGTGCCCGCATCATCATGTGGCAAACCAAATCATCACTTCTACCAGTTTCCGAAATCCCCATAGCAGACGCGCCGCCTCCACTGGGAAGCACTGTGTTTGCACGTTACAATTCAGTGCAAAGTCTCTAGCCCATCATACATGAGAGTAAGTGCAAGACACGCCCCTAAACACATCTCCGCTCACTGACGTCCCTGTCATCTGGGGAAGGAGAGTGAAGGAAGGCGCCTGGGCCTTGCCTGTGACCAGCCGGCTCTCCATGGCTCCATCTGGGATATGGCCTTCCCAAATCACTCTACTGCCTGTGTCCCGATGGGAAAGTCTGAAGGTTTTGTCAAGGACTGAGCAAGCCTAGGGAATCGTGTCCACACAGGTCAGTGCTTCCCGCCATGTCGTGTCATGGTTGGGGAAACGGATGCAATCCTTTGTCACCTATTGAGGAAGCAGGAAAAGGGTTGATGCCAACAGATGAAGGACCAGTTTCATGGCTTAGCTGAGGCAGGTCGATTGGGCATCTTCTCCAAAAGGAGATACTTGAGCTCTAGGCGAGGGCCGTGACCCAATCCTGCCTAAAGGACATCCTACACAGGGCCTGCTTGCGTCTGGGTACTGTGGGCAATGCATACTCACCTGTCCCGCAGAGAAGGTTTAATCCTTAGTTGGATGATGTGAGTGAAGCATGTTTCGGAGCAGGATGGGGCATGGAGAGGGAGCCTCCGGCCCTTGAATATGGAGAAAACTTTCTTCCGCTTAGGACTCTACCTCTCAGAAGCAATGTCACTTTGGACAAGCCACTCGATCTCTCTTAGCCTTAGTTTTCCCAGCTTTAAAATGGGGATAGTGGACTGGGTGCGGTAGTTCACTCCTGTAATCCCAGCACTTTGTGAGGCTGAGGTGGGAGGATTGCTTGAGTGCAGGAGTCTGAGGCCAACCTGGGCAACACAGTGAGATCCCATCTCTACAAAAAAAAATGTTTAAATTAGCTGGGCATGGTGGTGCATGCCTGTAGTCCTAGCTGCTTGGGAGGCTGAGGTCATGGGGAAAAGGGGTTGCTTGAGCCCAGGAGTTCAAGGTTACAGTGAGCTGTGATTACACTACCGCACTCCAGCCTGGGTGACAGAGAAGGACACTGTCCCTAATAAATAAAACTTTAAAAATGAGGATAGCCATGATGGATTGCAGACATTGCAAGAGCCAAATGAAATTGATCTGTGAACGTTTTACACGTTCTGTTGCTGTCAGGCCGGGGTGGTTCAGCTCAGCAGATGTTGGTTCCACCTGACAAGTTGACCTGTGGGGCTCTGAGGGTTTGCAAGAATCTCCTCGCCCCCATGCTCTGTAGCATCTCCCCCTCTGCTTGCCCACAGCATGGGGTTAAAGGCTGAAGCTGGTCAGCAGAGACCGAACTGTGTTTTCCTGTTGGCAGGGCAAATTCATCCGCATCAACTTCGACGTCACGGGTTACATCGTGGGAGCCAACATCGAGACCTGTATCCTTTCCCTGAGCCTGGGCCACATGGCACCCCTGCCACCTACCAACCTCTGCCCAAAGGCTGGGAGAGTCCAAGAGCCACCTCGGTCTTTCCAACCTCTTAGGTTTCTTCCAGAACAAATCTGCCCCTTAACAGCAGGCATTGTGGCACAGTGGTTATACACGTGTGGACCAGACCCCTGCTTTGAACCCCAAACAAGCAGCCTGGCCTGCATTTGATGTTCAAATGACCTGTTCCTTAGCTGAGTGACCTTGGGCTAGTTACTCCACCTCTCTGTGCCTCATGAGCAAAATGGGGATGCCAAGGAATCGTACCCGCCTCACAGAAATGTTAGAATAGAGTGAATGACTCATAAATCTCTAGGCATCATGCAAGGCATGGAGGAAGGGCTGGCTGCGTGCTGTCTATTGTATGATCTTCACTTCATTCTAATTCAACTGTGGTTGCACCACTGTACTCCAGCCTGGGTGACAAAGCAAGACCCTGTCTCTAATAAATAATTTTTTAAAATGGGGATAGCCATGATGAACTACAGTCATTGCAAGAGCCAAGTGAAATGGATCCGTGAACATGTTCACTGTCTGAGGCCGACTTCTGACCTGTTGTCCTCTTAAAGCGTTGGTCTGAGAAAGATCAGCTCCATTCTTAGGTAGGAAACTGATGAAAACAAAATTTACCCAGAGGGATGCTGGTGTCGCAAGGAGCAAGTAGAGCGCCCCTTCCGTGAATCTAGCTGGTGAAGCGGAACCAAGTTAGACATTTCTGGACTTGGGAGGAACAATGTAGGGTTCAGTGACTGCTGAGCCTCAGAAGCTTTGCAGGTGGCCCTAGGCCTCAGGGGTGTCGCATGATCACGGCTTCCTTTGAAACACGTATATAACCTTTTAGACCAGGGGTCTGGTCCACACATGTATAACCACTGTGCTACAATGCCTGCTGTTAAGGGGAAGATTTGTTCTGGAAGAAACCTAAGAGGTTGGTGACGATAGGACCTGGGGTGTGATTTAGCTTCTTTCTGCCTCCAAGGTCTGCTGGCAGTGCCCCGTGGTTCTATTTGTCCATGTTATGTGCCCTGGATAAGAGGGTGGGTTGTAAAGTGGCCACTGTACTCGTCTGAGCTGTGGGGCTTTCGGAAAATCACGGATGCCCTCTGGGCCTCAGTTTTGCCTCGGTAAAATGAGGGTGATCACACCTACCTTGTGGAGCTGGTACAGTGGTTAAATGAAATGATATGCCAAGTAATATGCACAGCCCTTGGTACGTGCTGGGCCCAAAGTGAGCACCTCGTAGGTGGTGGCTATTGCGTTACTGTTAACCTAACCTTTTCTATTTTTCTGCTTTGATCTGCCTAAACCTGCCAGGATTGCTGTCGTGCAGCTGGGAGGGCTGCCAGATTTAGGTCAAGTCCAGAGCCAGGGCCCTCTCGTCCTGCAGCCCTGCACACACCTCTCAGCAGTTCATTCCTGTGTTTACAGCAAGCCCCAGGCATAGCCCCATCCTTCTGGCCTCAGCCTTCCTTTTAGATCAGTGGTTCTCAAAGTACGTTTCCCAAACCAGCAGCCTCGGCATCACCGGGGAGCACTTTAGAAATACACATCTCAGCCGGGCATGATAGCGCACACCTGTAATCCCAGCACTTTGGGAGGCCAAGGTGGGCAGACCACTTTAGGTCAGGAGTTTGAGATCAACCTGGCCAACATAGTGAAACCCTGTCTCCACTAAAAATACAAAAATTAGCCAGGCATGGTGGCATTCACCTTTAGTCCCAGCTATTCAGGAGGCTGAGGCAGGAGAATCACTTGAACTTGGGAGGCTATATATATATATATATAATATAATATATTATATAATATAATATAGATTATATATATATGATATATAATCTATATTATATAGATTATATATCTATATATATGATATAGATGATATATCTATCTATATTATATCTATATGATATATATAATATATATCTATATCATATATATATCTATATATATCGATATATATAGATATATATAATATATATATGATATATAGATATATATATCGATATATTATAGATATATATATCTATATATCGATATATATAGATATATATTATATATCTATATCGATATACGTATATCGATATCGATATATATATCACACACACCTCAGGCCCGGCTCCAGATCTTCTGAATCAAATGTCAGGGGATGGAGCCCAGCAAGCTGGGTTTGAATAAGCCCTCTAGGAATTCTGATGGACCATGAGAAAGTCTGAGAATCGCTGCTTTCCGGATTGGACATGGGCTGTGGCAGCCCAGGCACTGATAGCTGGCTTTAGGACTTGAAGCAGACCAGGTCTGCTGACCTAGCCTCATCCTTCTGCACCATCACGCTTAGTGCTGAGGAATTCCACCCAGGACACTAGCCCGGCCTCCCAGCTGCCCTCTCCCACCGCCCCGGACCCTGTGATCTCCATGTGACCCTCACCTGTCCTCCCCTCCACTCTCCCTCCTGCCACCCCCATGGTGGAGCAGCTCTCCTGAAATTAATCACTGTGATGTATTTACAGTCTCTTCCACTCAGTTCCATCAGACCCCACTCTTGGAACAGAAGACATGGAACACAGCTTTGCCACTTTCTAGCTGTATGATCTTGAGAAAGAACGTCACCTTTCTGAGCCCCAGTTTCCCCTTACTGAAAGCACTAATAGTTGCACTTATTTCTGAGGATACTTTGTGAGTCTTAAGTGAGACAATTTATATTTATCATTTTACATGGGAATGAATTATAAATCATAGAGGGTGCCATAATTTGTGTTCTGTTTTAAAGAAGAGGAGCTGTCGATGGCTGTTTGGATAACATCTTGTTACCATCTTCCTGGGGTCTTTTTATGCTTTTTCTTTTCACTCTGTTCCTCTCCCTTCTTTCTGCATCTGACGTCTGCTGGCAGCACCCAGTGGTTCCATTTGTCCACAGGGCTATGGTCCAAGTTAGATATTGCCGATCCCTGGGTCAGAACTGGAAAGCCAACCCGTGTGAATTGGGTATGACAGGGATGGAGGTGCAAGGCCAGAATTCTTTAAGGGGAACACCCGCAGTGTCCCCAGAATCCCTAACTCCCTCCAACCAGATCTGCTGGAAAAATCACGGGCCATTCGCCAAGCCAGAGAGGAGAGGACATTCCACATCTTTTACTACATGATTGCTGGAGCCAAGGAGAAGATGAAAAGTAAGTGACTAGCAATGACGTGTGATTGCATGGTTTGAGTCTCCCTTTCATCAGGATCCAGGGTTCATGGACTGGCTATTAAAACAGAGTCTCACATCCTGCCAGAAAGTCCTATGTCTGTGAGTGACAGATGAGCAGTTCTTCATCTCCTCCCAGTGAGTGAGTGTGGCTTTTGTTCAGTCATTCCCATTTACTGATCACCATGTGACTTTAGATTATTAATGATTCATGTCTAATTAAACCAGAGAACACCAAGTCCAACTAGACACATTCTATGCCTTCAAGGAAAGGGAGAAAGACATTTGCCTAACTTGCCAATTTATAAAACTTGTAAGTACATAAGATGCATTCTGGTTTTATAAGGAATTTGCAGGGGCAGTGGGACTAAGCACTTTTCATTATACATGTGCTGGTGACTTTGTAGAACAGGGGTGCTTTTTCTGGAGAAGGCCAGATACTAAATCTTTAGGCTTTGCAGGCCACATGGCTTCTGTCACAGCTATTCAATTGTGCCACTGTAATGCAAAGTAGCCATAGGCAACACATAAACCGGTGAGCACAGGCAACATATAAACCAATGAGTGCAGACAACACTTAGAGCAATGAACGCAGGCAACACACAAACCAATGAGCACAGGTAACACATAAACCAACAAATGCAGGCAACACATAAACCAATGAGTGCAGACAACAAACCAATGAACACAGGCAACACATAAACCAATGAATGCAGGCAACACACAAACCAATGAGCACAGGCAACACATAAACCAACAAATGCAGGCAACACATAAACCAACGAGTGCAGGCAACACTTAAAGCAATGAACGCAGGCAGCACAAACCAGTGAATGCAGGCAACACATACACCAACGAATGCAGGCAACACACAAACTAATGAATGCGGGACACATGAACCAATGAACGCAGACAACACACAAACCAATGAGTGCAGGCAACACATAAACCAATGAGCGTAGGCAATACTTAAACCAAGGAACACAGGCAACACAGGAACATAAACCAGTGAGCACAGGCAACACATACACCATCAAATGCAGGCAATACGTAAACCAATGAACACAGGCAACACACAAGCCAGTGAGCACAGGCAACACATAAGCCAATGAGCGCAGGCAACACATAAACCATCGAATGCAGGCAACACATAAACCAATGAACGCAGGCAACACATAAGCCAACGAATGCAGGCAACACATAAGCCAATGAACACAGGTAACACATAAACCAGTGAGCACAGACTGTACATAAACCAATGAGTACAGGCCACACATAAATCAGTGAGCTCAGATGCATCACTGTGTTACAATAAAACTTTATTTACAAGCTTGCAAAAGTTTGCTGACCTCTGTCGTAGGGAAAATACTTTGTTGTGTAAATACAACACACTGCGTACCAAACTTCAGGAGGAAGTTATAAGTTACGGACATGCAGTTGTTTACTAACTCTTAAAGATGCATACAAACCACACAGCTTAAAAAAGAAATGGATCAGTGACCATCTGTACGTAGCGGAGTCTACACACATGTTAGTAATAAATTTTAAGTCCAAAATTTTGTGAGAACAAGACAGACTGTTTCCCATCTCTTTTGTGACTAAGGTTAGTTATTTTGGTTAAGACAGTTACCAAAGGGATCTGTGTGAGCTCAGAACTTCACTGTGTTGAAGTGTATTGCAGAGCTCGGCTACTAGGGCTGGCATTATCCATTATTTACATTTCCAGGGTCAGGCACAGCGGCTCATCCTTGTAATCCGAGCACTTCAGGAGACCGAGGAGGGTGGATTACCTGAGGTCAGGAGTTGG
This sequence comes from Plecturocebus donacophilus, assembly GCA_004027715.1. Lineage (NCBI taxonomy): Eukaryota > Metazoa > Chordata > Mammalia > Primates > Pitheciidae > Plecturocebus > Plecturocebus donacophilus. The sequence continues at coordinate 12,292 of PVKP010020293.1, forward strand.
AGACCAGCTTCGTCAAGATAGTGAAACCCTGTCTGTATCAAAAATTCAAAAATTAGCCAGGCATGGTGGTGCACACCTGCAGTCCCAGCTACTTGGGAGGCTGAGGCAGGAGGATCGCTTGAACCCGGGAGGTGGAGGTCGCAGTGAGCTGAGATTGTATCACTGTACTCCAGCCTGGGCAACAGAGTGAGACTCAGTCTCTAAAAGTGAACATACATTTCCTTAACGGCTGGCTTTCTGGAGCGTAGGGCATGCGGTGGAGCGATTTTGGGTAAATGGGGAATGCTGAATGGCTGGTATATACCAGCAAACATGGTGCATTGGCAATTTCAGTGCAGGACCCTGTGGAATGGGCCAGGGAAAATGTTTACGTTCCTCTTCTCTTTATTTGGTATCAAAGGACAGAGTTTGGTTGTCTGGTAACTGGGGTCCCGGTTTTGTGCTTTGTGCCTCTGGTCTTCCAGAAATGGGTTTGTATTCTCGATGATAGAACTGGAAAGATGTCAGGCTTTGAGAGAGAACCAAATACTTCTAAAGGTATCCATGCTAAGGATAATGAAGTCTTGGCAATGACCTCAATCCTCGTGAGGAATCAGGCATTCAAGTTAATCCAGAAGACTGAGTTAACTGCCGTCTTGGGTCAATTTAGCCTCGAGTTTATCCAGCAGCTTCCAAGTGAGCTGACCCATAAAAGACCTTTGTTTTAAAAGAAAAATATCTTGCTGACGTCTCTCCAAAAATATAACCAAATCCACCCTAATTAAACATTGCTCTGGAAGAGGATCCTTGATGTACTGGAGGATGTAATAAAAGCAAATGGTGCGGGAGAAAGAAAGGCAATTATAAATTTGAAGGTGAATAACAACAGAGGAAATGTAGTCACAGGATGCAGTTTTACAGAGAACAACATCTAATGTCGTAATATAAATAAGGAGCTGGCAAACTGTTTTCACTAAAGGGTCAGTAGCAAATGCTTTAGACTTTGAGGACCATATGGTTTCTGTTGCAGCTACTCAACTCTGTTGCCTGGTGAGAAAGCGGCCATGAGAAGTAAACGAGGACATGGGAGCAGCTGTGTTTCCATAAAACTTTATTTACAAAAGCAACAGGGGACCAGATTTGTCAACCCCTGATAGAAGCCTTAGGTATTGATTCAACTGACCGTAGCTGGGGGTGGCTGGACACGGTGGCTCGCGCCTGTAATCCCAGCACTCTGGGAGGCCAGGACAGGTGGATCACCTGAGGTCAGGAGTTCGAGACTAGGCTGAGCAACATGGTGAAACCCCGCCTCTACTAAAAATACAAGAAATGAGCTAAGCTTGGTGGTGGGCACCTGTAATCCCAGCTATTTGAGAGGCTGAGGCAGGAGAATCGCTTGAACCTGGAAGACGGAGGTTGCAGTGAGCCGAGGTCGCACCACTGCACTCTAGCCCTGGACAAGAGCAAAACTCCATCTCAAAAAGGAAAAAAAAAAAATAGCTGGAGGAGAGGAAAAGTGATATAAGAAAGCTACATTTCATCTACCGTAGCAGGAAGTCACTGGATGCTATCTAAACTTGACGTCTCCAGAAATAGCCTATTACAGCGGTCCCCGACCTCATCTTGGCACCAAGGACTGGTTTCCTGGAAGAAAATTTTTCCACAGATTGGGCAGGCAGGGTGGGGGGTGGTTTGGGGATGATTCAGGTGTATTACATTTACTGTGCACTTTATTATTAATACATTGTAACGTATCGTGAAGTCATTTCACTACTCAGCTTTTTAATGTAGCATCCTCGGGAGCTTGTTTTCCTGCGGTCCCATCTGGGGGTGACGGGAGACAGTGAGCGACGGTTAGCATGAGATCCTCACGTGCACTGTTGACGCTGGGGCCCGGGCTCCGGTGACAATCTGCTGCTGCCACTGATGTGATGGGAAGCGGCGCGCAGCCAGTGAAGCCGACGAGGAGGCTGAAGTTCCGAGGCAGCTTCACTCGCACCCTGCTGTGCCGCCCGGTCCCTAGCACGCCTGGGGCTGGGGAACCCCTGGCCTATTGTGTGTAATCCATGATGGTACATACATTAGAATAGGCTAGTATACATAGCAAGCCTATTCTACAGAGAGGTGGTGGTAGCTGCCAGAAAAAGCAGCTAAGAGAAAGAAAAAGCAGGTATTATGGAGTCAGGCAGGAGCTGGAGAAGGGACGTGACAGGAGGATGCTGTTTTTCATTATAAACCTTCGGGGGTGACTGATTTTTCAAGCTCATGTGCCTGTTTGAATGTTTTGTTGAGGTGGAGTCTCACCATGTCGTCCAGGCTGCAGCGCAGTGGCACGATCTTGGCTCACTGCAACCTCTGCCTCCCGGGTTCAAGAGAGTCTCCTGCCTAAAGATTTTATAAATAAATGAATAAGTGTAGGTGTGGTGGCTCACCTCTGTAATCCCAGAACTGTGGGAGGCTGAGGCGGGAGGGTCACCTGAGGTCAGGAGTCGGAGACCAGCCCGACCAACATGGTGAAACCCTGTCTCTACCGAAAATACAAAAACTAGCCAGGCGTGGTGGCCCGTGCCTGGGATCCCAGCTACTTGGGAGGCTGGGGCAGGAGAATCACTTGAACCCGGGAGGTGGAGGTTACAGGGAGCCAAGATTGCACCACTGCACTCCAGCCTGGACGCCAGAGGGAGACTCCGTCTCAAAAAAATAAAAACAAAGGTGAATAAAGGTTGATCTAACTGTTATGACAGCTTAGTCTGTGAAGGCAGGGGCATCTGGACAATTGAGGTAAAGGCATCCCTTCCTCCAGGTAGATGCAACTTCATGCCAGGGATTGTGGCTTAGCGAGTAGAACAAAGGCTGGATGGCAGCTGCCAGTCACTGGAGCAGTGCACAACCTGCACGACTGTGCAAGCCTGGCAGTGGTTGGTGAGGCCATCTACGTGATGATGCACAAGGGTTTTATACAGTCCAAGAAAGGGAAAGGAATCCCGATGCCCCAGACCCTTGACCAGAGCTCCGTGTCATGTCGAAATGAGAAGTGTCTTGTTGACCCTGGCCCTCTTCCTCTCCTTGTAGGTGACTTGCTTTTGGAGGGCTTCAACAACTACACCTTCCTCTCCAATGGCTTCGTGCCCATCCCTGCAGCCCAGGATGACGAGATGTTCCAGGAAACCTTGGAGGCCATGGGGATCATGGGTTTCAATGAGGAGGAGCAGCTATGTAAGCTTCACACCTTGAGTTTGTGGGGTGGCCTGCCTGGGTACCGATGGAATCTGTTAGGAATTCTCCTCTGGTCAGGACAGATGTCTGCTCTCTGAATTCCCCACCTTCCTTAAAAAAAAAAAGCAGGAGGAAAATGAATTTTATTCTAGGTGGTCTGTTTGTGTTTTTAGAAAAGTGCTGTATAACTAAGACCCTTTTCATTGCAAGTGACCCAAGCTGGCTTAAACCAGAGGGAAAGTAATTAACTCACAATGTTGAAAATTTCAGGGAGGCTGAGTGTGGTGGTTTATGCTTGTAATCCCAGCACTTTGGGAGGCCAAGGTGGGCGGATCACTTTAGGTCAGGAGTTCGAGACCAACCTGGTCAATATGGTGAAACCCTGTCTCTACTAAAAATACAGAAAAAATCAGCCAGGGATGGTGGTGCACACCTGTAGACCCCGCTACTTGGGGGGCTGAGGTGGGAGGATCACTTGAACCTAGCAGGCAGAGGTTGCCATGAGCCAAGATCACACCACTCCATTCCAGCTTCAGAGATGGAGCTAGATTCTATCTCAAAAAAAAAAAAAAGAAAAACAAAAGTTCAGGAATACAGCCTTCAGGTACGGTGAGATGCAGGTGCTCAGAAGATTTTTCTAGAACCTAATTTCTTGTCTTCCATCTCTCTCAACCACATTGTCTCTATATAGGATGCAACTTGTTGACAGCAACATGGCTAGGTTCCAGCTCTTACATTCTTTGGGTTTCTGTCCGAAAAACAGAAGATTCCCTGCTTACGTTCCTGAATGGAACGTCATTGACTCTGATTGGTTGGCTTGGGTTGAAATGTACATTCCTGAGCTATGCAGCACTGTCAGGGTTGTGGAAAGCACAGGGTAGTTTAATTATGGTCCCTAAGAATGGATTCTTGAAGCTGAAGGTAGAGATGTTGGCCTCATCAGGAACATCTGGGCAGGTTTGTGGGGAAGGGGAGTGATTGAGGCAGTGGATTTACTCAGGCTCTTCCTGGAAGGGTTGCTCTGGTGAGCGATTGATGTTGATCAAAATCATCCAGCCAATGGCCAAGAAACACACTGAGTCTTGAGAACAGGACCGCTCAAAACAAAATTCTTGATCAGGACACTGTGCTTCCAAAAACACTTTTGCTTCTGCGTTAGATGTGCCTCAGTGTTCAAGGTTAATCTCTTTTGAAAACACCAGGACAGGATTGTGGAACGTTTCCCTTCCTTCCCACACCCACACCCCCTTGGAGCCCCAGAATAGCACTGAGGTTGCTGAAATGCTGGCAGCTCCTCCGAAGATAACTTGGGGTCTAGGAAAAAGCGGCTCTATGGGTCAGTTGACAAATGGATGGTGTGTGGGAGTCTTGGCCAGGGTCCCACATGAGAAGCTAGCGGTGGTAGCCTCCTTGACTGAATGACATCGGCTCTCCGAGAATGATTTATTTTATTTGGGACAGGGATCAGTTTTGCTTCTAATCTCGCCATTAAATAAACAAGGAACAATGGTTAAGTATTTGCTGTGTGCCTGGCAAATACTACACCCTGTTTTCTTCCTTAATGTGCTAGTGTTCAGTATAGTTTTATTTAAATAATAAAAACCTGGAACAGGCTGGGCACAGTGGCTCATGCCTGTAATTCCAGCATTTTGAGACACTGAGGGAGGGGAATTGCTTGAACCCAGAAGTTCGAGACTAGCCTGGGCAATATAGTGAGACTCTGTCTCTACAAAAAAATAAAGAAAATATAAAAAAAAACTGGAACAAACTATAATATGTTGATTGATAAAGGGTTTATTAAATTATTGTCCATCCTTGCGAAAGAAAACAATGAGACCATTTAAACTGTGTCTTGCTGGGCGTGGTGGCTCCCGCCTGTAATCCCAGCACTTTGGGAGACCAAGGCAGGCAAATCACTTGAGCTCAAGTTCGAGATCAACCTGGGCAACATGGCAAGACCCCTTCTTTACAGATAATACAAAAAGTTAACTGGGCTTGGTAGTGCATACCTGTAGTCCCAGCTACTTGGGAGACTGAGGCAGGAAGATCGCTTGAGCCCAGGAGGTCGAAACTGTGGTGAGCTGAGATCTTGGAGGCCATGGGGGTCGTGGGTTTCAGGATTTGCCCCACCACACTGGATTCTGTCACCCGGGCTGGAGTCCAGCGGTGCAATCTCAGCTCACTGCAGCCTCTTCCTTGCAGGCTCAAGCAGTCCTCCCACCTCAGCCTCTCAAGTCATTGAGACTACAAGCATGTGCTACCACGCCTGCCTAATTTTTAATTTTGGGTTTTGTTTTGTCTTGAGAGAGAGTCTCACTCTCGTAGTCCAGGCTAGAGTGCAGTGGTGTGATCTCGGCTCACTGCAATCTCCATCTCCTGGGTTTAAGCGATTCTCCTGCCTCAGCCTCCTGAGTACCTGGGATCACAGGCGCTCACCACCATGCCTGGCTACTTTTGTGTGTGTGTGTGTGTGTTTTGTAGAGACAGGTTTCACCATGTTGGCCAGGCTGGTCTCTAACTCCTGACCTCCGATGATCCACCCATCTTGGCCTCCCAAAATGCTGGGATTGCAGATGTGAGCCACCGAGCCTGGCCTGGATTTGTTTTCTTTTTTAGGGGCATGTGGGTAGACACGAGGCTTTGCCATGTTATCCAGTAGTCTCTAGTCTTGAACTCCTGGGCTCAAACAGTCCACCCGCCTTGGCCTCCCAAAGTGCTGGGATTACAGGCGGGAGCCACCACGCCCAGCCGCAGTGTCCCTAACGTGCACTGGCCCGTGCCAATCTCCCCTTTAACCACAGAGAGCAGACCCCAGCCCCAGCACCTTCAGCAGGCCCAAGCATCTAGCTAGAATGTGGTAATACTGTCTTCCTTTATTTATATTCACAGTTGCCATCTATTTATGGCAAGTGAAGATGATTTTTCACTTAAGATAAAGTTTCCTATTAAAATAAACGTAAGGATAAAAAAGGAAGTAAATGTGAAAGAAAATGGCTAAGCAAATAGTGGAGCAGACGGTACGCAGAGAGAGCAAGCATTCAGATGAAGGCGTGCAAATGGCCAGCTCTCACGGGAATGGGCTCAGTCCCAAACGAGCACCAGCCCCATTTATAAACCGAGAGCGACTTCCAAACCCTCCACCAAGGGGCCTCAGGATTAGAGGCATGAACCACCATGCCTGGCCTGCTTATACTGTTTCTAATGTATTAGAAAAAAACACTTTTTTTTTTTTTTGAGACAGAGTCTCGCTGTGGTGTCACCAGGCTGGAGTGCAGTGGCGTGATCTCGGCTCACCTCCACCTCCCGGGTTCAAGCAATTCCCCTGCCTCAGGCTCCTGAGTAGCTAAGACTACAGGCGCACGCCACCGCACCCGGCTAATTTTTTGTGTTTTAGTAGAGACGGGGTTTCACCATGTTGGCCAGGATGGTCTCGATCTCCTGACCTTGTGATCTGTCCGCCTCGGCCTTTCAGAGTGCCAGGATTACAGGTGTGAGCTACCGCACCTGGCCAAAAACACCCAATTTTTAAGATAAAAAATTAAATTCCTTAAATCGTCCATCCTGTGTACCCCTGGCGGTACACATGTCTGGTGTTGGAAAGCCCTGTTTCCTATTCCTCAGTAAGAAGAGAGGTGTAAGGCCACTATAATAAATTAGCACAAACATGATGTCTTTAAACAATAGGAAATGTATTTATAAATAAATAAATTCCTATTTATTCTCAAAAATAAATAGGAATTTATTCTCTCCCAGTTCTGGAGACCAGGGTTCTGAAATCAAGGTATCAGTAGGAGCTGGGCGTGGTGGCTGACACCTGTAATCCCAGCACTTTGGGAGGCAGAGGTGAGAGGATTGCTTAAGGCTAGGGATTCAAGACCAGCCTGGGCAACATAGCAAGACCCCACCTCTACAAAAAATTTTAAAAATCATTATTTAAAAAAAAAGAAAAAGACAAGATGTTGGCAGGGTCTGTTCCTTCTGGAGGCGCTGAGGGAGAATCTGTTCCTTCCCTCTGTCCTGGTTTCTGGTGGCTCTGGCTGTTCCTGGCTTTGCCTTGGCCCGCGTCGCTCCAGTCTCTGCCTCCTGCTTCATGTGGCATTCTGCTCCGTGTGTCTCTCCTCTGTCCATCATAAAGACACTTGACGATGGATGTGCCTACCAGGTTAATCCGAGATGACCTCATCTTGAGATCTTTTACTTGATTCCATCGCAAAGACTTTTTTTTTTTTTTTTGCCAAATTGAGCCGTATTTAAAGTTCCATATGGACTTACTTTGGAAGGGCCACCATTGAACGTACTATAGGTGGTGTCTGCTCTTTACCACCTACTGGGCCAGGCCTTGCTTGGCATCTTACAAGACCCACACTTCATGAAGTAGGTACCACTGTTACCATCTCTGTTTTCCAGACTGGGAAACTGAGACTCACGGGACTTACTGAGACTCCTGTCTTAATCCATATCTCAAGCCTCTGTCCATCTATGCTCTATCCTTCCATGATTCATCTACCAATCCATTCTCTCTTCATCTATCCATCTTCTACTCATCCATTCATCACCTATCCATCCATCTACCCACCCATCCATGAACCCATCCTCTATCCATTTATTCATTCATTCATTCATCCATCCATCCACCCTCCGTCTGCCATCCATCATCTCTCTCCCTCCTTCCCAATGTGTATCTGAACCCTGAACGAGGCTTTGAAAATTCAAAGATGAGATGTATGAGAGGTGAATCTGGGATTTGAACCCAGGACTATCTAACTCCGGAGTGCATGCTTTGCACCAGCCCACCAGGATGCTGCCTGCAGACACTGCCCGTGCTGTTGTGTCTCCTTACCGGTTTACCTCTTTGTTGTCTGCTAACTGTTCCCCGAGGGTTCGCCTCTTACGGCCGGGGGGATGGTGGTGGTCTTCTGTCATTTCAGGAATTACATTAACTATACCAGAAAGTGCAAACTAATGGTTCCTGAGCCCACAGGAGAGACTGGCCATTATAGCCCTCAACCTTTTAAAAAATTGGTTCCTAAAGTTTAAACATGGGTAGGCTGGGCGCAGTGGCTCAGACCTGTAATCACAGCACTATGGGAGGCCGATGCAGGTGGATCAGTTGAGGTCAGGAGTTTGAGACCAGCCTGGCCAACATGGTGAAACCCTGTCTCTACTAAAAATACAAAAATTAGCCGGGTGTCATGTCTGTGATCCCAACTACTCGGGAGGCTGAGACCGGATAATTCCCTTGAACCCAGGAAGCATGGAGATTGCAATTAGCCAAGATCATACCAATGCACTCCAATTTGGGTGACAGAGTAAGACTCCATCTCAAACAAAAACAAAACATGGGTAGACTTCACATTAAAAATCTGGGTTTCATTGTCTGGAAAAATCAGAAGTTCTGGCAGCACTGGGCTTCTATCCCCTGTGGCAGTGGTGGAAGCTGCTGGTTTCCTTCAGATGAGATTGTGGCCTCCTTGGGTCCCCACAGTCCTCACTAGTTGGCTTTGTTCATTTAGGCCAGTGGTTCTCTGCCAGAGGTGAGTTTGGCTCCCAGAGGACATTGAGCAGTGTCTGGCGACATTTGTGGTCACAACTCTGTTGGGGGTGACTGCCACCGACATCTAGTGGTTAGAGACCAGGGATGCTACTAAAATTCCCCTGATGCCCGGGACCGCTCCCCTCAATAGAGAATTATCTGGCCTCTAATTTCTGTTGCCAAGATTGAGTTGGCCGGCTCACCTGGGCTGTGCAGGCATTTCAGTAATATTTAGTTTAAATTTGCATTTTTAAAACTCTGAGTACAACCTTTCATAGTTTACAAAGTTTCTTTCATAGCTGTTAAGGTTGAAAGGAAGTGTCTTTGCAAGTCCTGCCAACAGCAGCTTCATTCATTTCGGGAAGAAGCGTTTCTGCCTTAGTGAGTGGGAGCAGATGGGTGGGTGGTCAGCAGTTGGGTCCTTCTTCTGCTGAGCTGGCCCAGGGACCCCATGGTGTGAGAATAGCTGTTGTGAAGGGTCTTATAATGTCTGGTTTGGCCTGAAGAACCAGAGAAGTCTGGGATTTCTAGGCTTTGTTCCTGGAACATAGTGACTGATTTGAAGCCAAAATTCTGGGTGATTTGTACCTGAGTTAAGCTAAGCCAAGCATTTGCGTTAATCATCATCCATTCTTCATCTATCCATCTATTATCCATCCATCCATCCATCTACTCATCCATTCACCATCAATCCATCATTTATCCATCCAATATCCATCCATCCATCATCCATCCATCCATCATCCATCATCCATCCATCATCCATTCATTCTCTATCCATCCATTTATCATTGTCTATCAATCCTCTATCCATTCCTCCATCCATCCATGCTCTATCCACCCATCCATCATCCACCTATCATTCATCTATCCTCTATCCATGCATTATTCATCAGTCCAACCTCTATTCATCTATCTGTCCTCATCTATCCATCGCCCACCCACCTGTCTAGCCACCTATCCATTCACTCATCCATGAACCCATCCTCTATCCATTTATTCATTCATCCATCCACCCTCCACCTACCATCTATCCATTTCTCTCCCTCCCTCCTATGTGTATCAAGACCCAGGACTAGGCTTTGCAAATTCGAAGATGATTAGGATAGGCCTCCCACTCTCCAGAAACTCATGGTCTTGTGGGGAATTCATACATAGAAACCATCTTAACAGTACACAGGCTGAGTATGGAGTCACAGGGTTTCCAAGCTTTGTAGAACACAGCGTTTTCGTTTGGAGACATCTGGACAACAAGTGGAAACAGCTTTACATCGTCTTCTTCCCAATATGGGTGTCATGTACACCCAGCAGAGTATGTAAGAAGTACAGGGTTTTTATTTCTAAAAGCCTTTTATTGACATATGATTTACTTAGAAAATTGTGTATGCCATAGTGTGCAGTGCAAAGAATTATTATAAACTGAACACGTTTGTGTAACTAGAATCCATTTTAAGTAAGAGAATGCCACCAGCCCCGCAGAAGCTCCCACATGCACCTTCTAGGAGCTTTCCTCAATTGAGGATAATCATTATCCTGACTTCTAACAGCATCGATTCGTTTTGCCACTTCTTGAATGAACTGTCTATAAATGGACTTAGACAGTAGGTTCTTTTTTCCATCTGTCCTCTTTCATTCAGCGTTTGTGTCTGGAAGATAAGTCAGGTTTATTTTCGTTTGTGTTTGAGAGACGGAGTCTCCCTACATTGCCCAGACTGTCTCAAACTCCACGCCTCAAGCAATCCTCCCACCTCAGCCTCCCAAAGTGCTGGGGTCACAGACATGAGCCACTATGCTGGCCCCAGTGCCTCAGTTTTGGTTTTTGGTAGTGGTAGCTCATTCATTCTCATTGTTCTGTGGCAAGGGTTGCTAACACATTTTCTGTAAAGGGTCAAATAGTAAATTCTTTAGCCTTTGTGGGCCAGATGATCTCTGTTACGACTCTTTAACTCTGCCATTGTAGCATGCACACGGTTATAGACAATATGTAAATGAATGAGTATGGCTGTGCTCCAATAAAACTTTATTTATAATAGCAAGCAGTGGGCCAGATTTGGTCCATAGGCTATGGTTTGCCAGTTTTTGCTGCGTGGTATTTCATTGTTAGTAAAAGGTTTTTAGCAACCATCTGAAAATATTGAGCTCAGAATTGAGTTTCTTTGGAGGTAAGATGTAGGCTGGCTCTGGGTCCCCAGTGGCTTTATACCCCAAAACTCCAGGGTACCTTGGCATTGACCTCTGTGTCTGCTCTGCTCTTCTCTCCCCACCTCAGCCGTGTTGAAGGTGGTATCATCCGTCCTACAGCTTGGAAATATCATCTTCAAGAAGGAAAGAAACACAGACCAGGCATCCATGCCGGATAACACAGGTACTTGCCACGTTTTCCCAATAACTGATGACTTTGGGGTTGGGGGGAATGGGGAGGGTGACATTTAACTATTGATTATTTTTCAAGGTGACGTTATCTGGGATTTTAACAACAGTTGGACTTGGTTCTTATCACTCACTTTCCTTTTTTCAAACTTTTCATTGTTAAGACTATGTGGAAAGTTCTTGAATCAGAGTGGAGGGATTAAAAAAACATAACAGGCTGGGCGCGGTGGCTCACACCTGTAATCCCAGCACTTTGGGAGGCTGAGGCAGGCGGATCACGAGGTCAGGAATTCGAGACCAGCCTGACCAACATGGTGAAACCCCGTCTCTACTAAAAATATGAAAATTAGCCGGGCATGGTGGTGCATGACTGTAATCCCAGCTGCTGGGGAGGCTGAGGCAGGAGTCTCGCTTGAACCCAGGAGGCAGAGGTTGTGGTGAGCCAAGATCACACCATTTCCCTCCAGGCTGGGCAACAAGAGTGAAACTCTGTCTCACACACACACACACACACAAAAAAAAAAAAACACAAAAAAAACATGAATAGTTTTACTTACGTGTTCTTTTAAAATAAAAAAATTTTAAAAAAAAAAGAACACATAAATAACAGAGTGAGACTCCATCTCAATTAATTAATTAATTTTAAAATTTTACAAATTTTAATAGAGACAGGGCCTTGCTATATTGCACAGACTGATCCTGAACTCCTGAGCTCAAGCGAGCCTCCCACCAAGGCCTCTCAAAGTGCTGGGATTACAGGCAAGAGTCACCACGTCCAGCCCCTAATAGTTTTAGACCAGACAGAATCCTTAGGGACCATCTCTCCTAAAACCCTCCACTGAATTATTTTGTTAAAGAAATATTTCTCAAGCCCCTGCAATGTGTCACTGGGATCCAGCAGGAAATGAGACAGGAATAGCTCTTCTTACGGTACCTGTGGTCTTCTTGGGGAGACAGACCTCAATTGCCCTGAGAATTAGGGGTGCCAGATAAAATACAGGATGTCCAGATAAATTTTAGTTTCAGGTAAACAACAAACTTTTTAAAAAAACTTTAAGTATGCCCCTTGTAGCATCTGGACCATGGTTATACCAAAAGAGTATACTTGTTTATCTGAAATTCAGTCTTAACTGAGCATCCTGTAATTTCCCCCCTAAATCTGACAGCCCTACCTACAGATAAACAGTATTTTGTGTTTTGAGAAGCTGGCCTGGCTACCATCCTGCTTGTTGGTGGCTGAGCTGAGAGCGATACTTGGGTTTCTTATTTCCCAGCCCAAGCTGTAAGCTGTGTTGCTTTTTTCTGCTCCTTGGAGCTCACCTTAATCAAACCTATTGCAACTGCCTAATGGGTTTGCCTTGCCCACTGCCTAGACAGAGCCAATTAATCAAGACAGAATTGCGATAGAGAAAGTAAATTCACGCAGAGCTGGCTGCACAGGAGAACAGAGTTATATTATTACTTAAATCAGTCTCTTTGAGCATTCAGGGATCAGAGGTTTTAAGCATCATTTGGTTAGGGGGAGGCCAGTGAGTTGGGAGTACTGATTGTCGGGTTGAAGATGAAATCGTAGGGAGTCAAAGCTCTCCTCTTGCCCTGAGTCAGTTCCTGGACAGGGGCCACAAGATCAGGTGAGCCAGTTTCTCTATCTGGGTGACCAGCCGATCCACCTGGTGCCGGGGTCTGCAAGCTATCTCAAGCACTCATCTTAGGTTTTACAATAGTGATGTTATCCCCAGGAGCAATTTTGGGAGGGTCAGAATCTTGTAGCCTCCAGTTATAGGACTCCTAAACCATAATTTCTAATCTTTTTGGCTAATTTATCAGTCCTACAAAGGCAAGCTAGTCCCCAGGCAAGAAGGGGGTTTGTTCTGGGAAAGGGTTTTTGTGTTTTAAACTATAAAAGTCTGGGCGTGCTGGCTCATGCCTGTAACCCTAGCACTTTGGGAGACCAAGGCGAGTGGATCACTTGAAGTCAGAAGTTCAAGACCAGCCTGGCCAACATGGTGAAACCCCATCTCTACTAAAAATACAAAAATTAGCCAGATGTGGTGATGGGTGCCTGTAATCTCAGCTACTCAGGAGGCTGAGGCAGGAGAATTGCTTGAACCCAGGAGGCAGAGATTGCAGTGAGCCCAGATCATGCCACTGCACTCCAGCCTGGGTGACAGAGTGAGACCCTATCTCAAAAATATTTAAAAATAAACTATAAACTAAGTTCCCCACAAAGTCAGTTTGGCTTACCATCAGGAACGGTTCACTGGAGCTTGGAGGTTAGAAGCAACATGTGGTCAGTTAGGTCAGATCTCTTTCACTGTCTGAG